>CAXKVI010000383.1:0-39934 GCA_964058755.1 Campiglossa producta
GCAAGGGTATAAACATGTTCAACGAAATCAGCATTAGTGTCATGTAAAATTGTTCTTTAGTTAAAGTCCGTACGATATTTAAATTTCGATCTTAACATTGTGGAATTTTCTTACAAAATCATATCGTTAAAAAAATAAACTTTAACCAATAGGCAAAAAGTTAAATATATAAAGCCAGAAGTGAAGCTGGACTTCTTAGCTTACAAATGGTGTTTAGATGCCGAAGATGATATAATTTGGTACATTTTGTTGTTTTTTTTTTGGCACAAAAATAAAAGCAAGTGGCAGCTGCTGCATCATTGCATAGATATGTACGTGTGTGTGTAAGGGAATGAGCGGTAGGTGTGTCTTTGGGAGTTTTATAAGAGTGCTGAATAGTGATGTATAGTTCGGGTATAACAGAATGTGGTGATAACAAAATACCTGGAGAGTTTGGAGACCTATTTTTTCTTTAATAACAAATAAACTAAAAATAATTTTCAAAATTTTTTTTGGTGAGACACCAGATTAGTCCATTCTAAGTTTCCACTATAAATTTTATAGAGATCTATCCATAAATACTATACGAAGTTGGGTTGCGTTTGTTTGTATGGGGAGAGTGTTAGCCTATTAATATATAGATACTGCAATTTTTCCTAAGGTGATGAAAAGATGCAACAACTGAAATTATTATGTTTCGGCTTGTAGTAATGCTATAGATTTTTTTTAACAACATTTGAAAGCTAATAACTCCTGCTTTACATTCCTGTGCATGAATTTTAATATTTTTCTTTTAAACAAATTTTTTTAAAGCTATTTTTTGAAAATTACAATTCTGATGTTGGGATAAAAATTTTTAATTCTATATAACTAACTTCACTTTTTTGTAAGAAAAATACATTTTCTGCTTAGAAGATATACTTTTCCAATATTTTGTTTCTCTAAAAATTTCATAAGTAAAAAAACTATTTAAAAATCGAAAAAGCTTAGCACATTAAATTATCAAAGTAAAAAATGTGGTTTCATACAAAAAAGTGGAATTAGTTATGTAAAAAGGTGCATTAGTAAAAGTTCGTATGGTATTTCCCTGCAAAAATTACGATTAGTCCGGGATCAATCCAAAGGAAAAGTAGACTACTACTTTTTTAGTCACTTTTAGATGGAATAAATTGGTCACATTTGTTCGAGCATGTCCTATAAAGAGACTAATTGTACCCTTTTTATACCAGAATGGGTATAAATGTTTACTACTTGCAGAACACCTATATTCGATTCTCGGTGGAAGCAAAAATTTAAAACTGTTTTTTTTTTTAATTTTATTTTTTTCAGCAAGGGAAATTTAAATGAGACGATTGGGGATATTTTTCTGGGCAATCTTCAACTGTATGAAAAATATATTTTCTGCTTAGAAAATATACTTTTCCACTATTTAACCCCCCAAAAATTTCATAAGTGAATTAAACATTAAAAAAATCGAGAAAAGCTTAGAACATCAAATAATCAAAGTAAAAATGGGTATTTGTTTCCTTTAGGTGTCAACTGCTAATAAATTAGCTAAAATTATGGGAGATAGCTCAAAAGACGGGGTTTGGCCTCAGGATCACGAATCTGGAAGCGCTTTTTAATATTTTGCTTCTCTGAAGAGATATAATCCAAGTGGCAAGTTTTCATGTGGTTGTTGTAATTTTATTAGGTTGTACCTAAAAACGTGAAAAAAAAATGCGTGCCGTGGGTCATTTTTCGATTTTTCGGCACTCAAAAGTAGAGTTATGGTGATTTCGTTTCATCAAAAAATGCGTATTTTTTACACTCTTCAATTTTCCGTTTTCGTTTGCAAAATGAAGGTATAACGTCAAACAGAATATGCTTTCATTTCCTAAAAAACTCACACTTTTTACCCTCTGAAGCTTTGACAGGGTAGTTGGTTGCACTGAAAATCAGCTGACGAAAATTTTATTTGACAGATAAATTTGGTGAAAAAAATTGGATTTTGCAATAACAATTGAATGTGGTTGATAAGCGAAAACTAATTATTTATGCACATAGCATAGCAAACGGGCAATGTTTTTTGTTCGTTTTATCGATATAGCAGTTTCATGTAGAACGGGTACACTTTTATCACACTTTTACAGTATTCTGTGCAAGGGTATAAACATGTTCAACGAAATCAGCATTAGTGTCATGTAAAATTGTTCTTTAGTTAAAGTCCGTACGATATTTAAATTTCGATCTTAACATTGTGGAATTTTCTTACAAAATCATATCGTTAAAAAAATAAACTTTAACCAATAGGCAAAAAGTTAAATATATAAAGCCAGAAGTGAAGCTGGACTTCTTAGCTTACAAATGGTGTTTAGATGCCGAAGATGATATAATTTGGTACATTTTGTTGTTTTTTTTTTGGCACAAAAATAAAAGCAAGTGGCAGCTGCTGCATCATTGCATAGATATGTACGTGTGTGTGTAAGGGAATGAGCGGTAGGTGTGTCTTTGGGAGTTTTATAAGAGTGCTGAATAGTGATGTATAGTTCGGGTATAACAGAATGTGGTGATAACAAAATACCTGGAGAGTTTGGAGACCTATTTTTTCTTTAATAACAAATAAACTAAAAATAATTTTCAAAATTTTTTTTGGTGAGACACCAGATTAGTCCATTCTAAGTTTCCACTATAAATTTTATTGAGATCTATCCATAAATACTATACGAAGTTGGGTTGCGTTTGTTTGTATGGGGAGAGTGTTAGCCTATTAATATATAGATACTGCAATTTTTCCTAAGGTGATGAAAAGATGCAACAACTGAAATTATTATGTTTCGGCTTGTAGTAATGCTATAGATTTTTTTTAACAACATTTGAAAGCTAATAACTCCTGCTTTACATTCCTGTGCATGAATTTTAATATTTTTCTTTTAAACAAATTTTTTTAAAGCTATTTTTTGAAAATTACAATTCTGATGTTGTGATAAAAATTTTTAATTCTATATAACTAACTTCACTTTTTTGTAAGAAAAATACATTTTCTGCTTAGAAGATATACTTTTCCAATATTTTGTTTCTCTAAAAATTTCATAAGTAAAAAAACTATTTAAAAATCGAAAAAGCTTAGCACATTAAATTATCAAAGTAAAAAATGTGGTTTCATACAAAAAAGTGGAATTAGTTATGTAAAAAGGTGCATTAGTAAAAGTTCGTATGGTATTTCCCTGCAAAAATTACGATTAGTCCGGGATCAATCCAAAGGAAAAGTAGACTACTACTTTTTTAGTCACTTTTAGATGGAATAAATTGGTCACATTTGTTCGAGCATGTCCTATAAAGAGACTAATTGTACCCTTTTTATACCAGAATGGGTATAAATGTTTACTACTTGCAGAACACCTATATTCGATTCTCGGTGGAAGCAAAAATTTAAAACTGTTTTTTTTTTTAATTTTATTTTTTTCAGCAAGGGAAATTTAAATGAGACGATTGGGGATATTTTTCTGGGCAATCTTCAACTGTATGAAAAATATATTTTCTGCTTAGAAAATATACTTTTCCACTATTTAACCCCCCAAAAATTTCATAAGTGAATTAAACATTAAAAAAATCGAGAAAAGCTTAGAACATCAAATAATCAAAGTAAAAATGGGTATTTGTTTCCTTTAGGTGTCAACTGCTAATAAATTAGCTAAAATTATGGGAGATAGCTCAAAAGACGGGGTTTGGCCTCAGGATTACGAATCTGGAAGCGCTTTTTAATATTTTGCTTCTCTGAAGAGATATAATCCAAGTGGCAAGTTTTCATGTGGTTGTTGTAATTTTATTAGGTTGTACCTAAAAACGTGAAAAAAAAATGCGTGCCGTGGGTCATTTTTCGATTTTTCGGCACTCAAAAGTAGAGTTATGGTGATTTCGTTTCATCAAAAAATGCGTATTTTTTACACTCTTCAATTTTCCGTTTTCGTTTGCAAAATGAAGGTATAACGTCAAACAGAATATGCTTTCATTTCCTAAAAAACTCACACTTTTTACCCTCTGAAGCTTTGACAGGGTAGTTGGTTGCACTGAAAATCAGCTGACGAAAATTTTATTTGACAGATAAATTTGGTGAAAAAAATTGGATTTTGCAATAACAATTGAATGTGGTTGATAAGCGAAAACTAATTATTTATGCACATAGCATAGCAAACGGGCAATGTTTTTTGTTCGTTTTATCGATATAGCAGTTTCATGTAGAACGGGTACACTTTTATCACACTTTTACAGTATTCTGTGCAAGGGTATAAACATGTTCAACGAAATCAGCATTAGTGTCATGTAAAATTGTTCTTTAGTTAAAGTCCGTACGATATTTAAATTTCGATCTTAACATTGTGGAATTTTCTTACAAAATCATATCGTTAAAAAAATAAACTTTAACCAATAGGCAAAAAGTTAAATATATAAAGCCAGAAGTGAAGCTGGACTTCTTAGCTTACAAATGGTGTTTAGATGCCGAAGATGATATAATTTGGTACATTTTGTTGTTTTTTTTTTGGCACAAAAATAAAAGCAAGTGGCAGCTGCTGCATCATTGCATAGATATGTACGTGTGTGTGTAAGGGAATGAGCGGTAGGTGTGTCTTTGGGAGTTTTATAAGAGTGCTGAATAGTGATGTATAGTTCGGGTATAACAGAATGTGGTGATAACAAAATACCTGGAGAGTTTGGAGACCTATTTTTTCTTTAATAACAAATAAACTAAAAATAATTTTCAAAATTTTTTTTGGTGAGACACCAGATTAGTCCATTCTAAGTTTCCACTATAAATTTTATAGAGATCTATCCATAAATACTATACGAAGTTGGGTTGCGTTTGTTTGTATGGGGAGAGTGTTAGCCTATTAATATATAGATACTGCAATTTTTCCTAAGGTGATGAAAAGATGCAACAACTGAAATTATTATGTTTCGGCTTGTAGTAATGCTATAGATTTTTTTTAACAACATTTGAAAGCTAATAACTCCTGCTTTACATTCCTGTGCATGAATTTTAATATTTTTCTTTTAAACAAATTTTTTTAAAGCTATTTTTTGAAAATTACAATTCTGATGTTGGGATAAAAATTTTTAATTCTATATAACTAACTTCACTTTTTTGTAAGAAAAATACATTTTCTGCTTAGAAGATATACTTTTCCAATATTTTGTTTCTCTAAAAATTTCATAAGTAAAAAAACTATTTAAAAATCGAAAAAGCTTAGCACATTAAATTATCAAAGTAAAAAATGTGGTTTCATACAAAAAAGTGGAATTAGTTATGTAAAAAGGTGCATTAGTAAAAGTTCGTATGGTATTTCCCTGCAAAAATTACGATTAGTCCGGGATCAATCCAAAGGAAAAGTAGACTACTACTTTTTTAGTCACTTTTAGATGGAATAAATTGGTCACATTTGTTCGAGCATGTCCTATAAAGAGACTAATTGTACCCTTTTTATACCAGAATGGGTATAAATGTTTACTACTTGCAGAACACCTATATTCGATTCTCGGTGGAAGCAAAAATTTAAAACTGTTTTTTTTTTTAATTTTATTTTTTTCAGCAAGGGAAATTTAAATGAGACGATTGGGGATATTTTTCTGGGCAATCTTCAACTGTATGAAAAATATATTTTCTGCTTAGAAAATATACTTTTCCACTATTTAACCCCCCAAAAATTTCATAAGTGAATTAAACATTAAAAAAATCGAGAAAAGCTTAGAACATCAAATAATCAAAGTAAAAATGGGTATTTGTTTCCTTTAGGTGTCAACTGCTAATAAATTAGCTAAAATTATGGGAGATAGCTCAAAAGACGGGGTTTGGCCTCAGGATCACGAATCTGGAAGCGCTTTTTAATATTTTGCTTCTCTGAAGAGATATAATCCAAGTGGCAAGTTTTCATGTGGTTGTTGTAATTTTATTAGGTTGTACCTAAAAACGTGAAAAAAAAATGCGTGCCGTGGGTCATTTTTCGATTTTTCGGCACTCAAAAGTAGAGTTATGGTGATTTCGTTTCATCAAAAAATGCGTATTTTTTACACTCTTCAATTTTCCGTTTTCGTTTGCAAAATGAAGGTATAACGTCAAACAGAATATGCTTTCATTTCCTAAAAAACTCACACTTTTTACCCTCTGAAGCTTTGACAGGGTAGTTGGTTGCACTGAAAATCAGCTGACGAAAATTTTATTTGACAGATAAATTTGGTGAAAAAAATTGGATTTTGCAATAACAATTGAATGTGGTTGATAAGCGAAAACTAATTATTTATTTATTTATTTCAATTACACAGTCAATGGTAACAAAACCTTACAGACTAGAAATACAAATTTTCTTAAAGATAAACTTAACAAAACTTAAAAATAATGTAATAAAGAATACACATTCATCGTAGTATATTATTAAGTAGCGATTTAAAAATTGATTTGGGCAAAGAGAAATCAATGTCTAAAGAATTGGAAATAGTATTGAATTCAGTCATTGCCCTTAAGATGGGAGCGTTAGAGGCATAAAGGGTCCGAACACAGTCCGTGTAAAATATATTGCTGTTACGAAGAACTCTTTGTGGGATGTGGAACCGGATAATTTCCAGGAGACACGGTGCGTCAATTGTACCGCTAATAATGTCAAAGACAAACGACAACGAAAGAATGGTTCTCCTGCATTGAAGCGATTGAAGGTTTATGAGTGCACATCTGGCAGTATAGGTAGGGATCGGTTCAGTAAACCTAAGAGACCGTAATGCGAAACGAACAAAAATTTTTTGTACTCGTTCAAGCCTCTTAATATGGCATTCATGATACGGCCTCCATATAAAGCAAGCATATTCAAGCTTAGAACGAACGAGCGAAGTGAACAATACTTTAAGAGTGTATGGATCAGTAAAATCGGAGCTAAAACGTCTGATAAAAGCTAATACTGAATATGACTTAACAATGACAGAGTTTAGATGGGTAGTGAATAAGAATTTTGAATCAAAGACTACACCTAAGTCTTTTATCTCGTTAAGAGTAGAAAGGCGGGAACCGTCAATGGTATAAAAAGTGGGAGTGGAACCCCGCAACTTTGAAAAGGTAACTTGGAAGCACTTTCCAATATTCAGCGGAAGGCTGTTCGCATTACACCAGGCAGCAACATTGTTTAGATCAGACTGAATCTTAACTGAGTCGGAAGACTTTGAAATTGTAGAGAAAACCTTTAAGTCATCAGCGTACAACAGAAAGTTAGCATGTTGAAAACAAGTTGAGATGTCGTTAATGAAAATTACAAACAACAAAGGCCCAAGAATGCTCCCTTGTGGCACCCCGGAAGTGGCAACAAAGGAGTTGGATTGCGCGTTATCAATGACAACTACACAGTTCCGTTGATCGAGATATGAACTAATCCAAGATAAAAATATCGAGTGAAAGCCAGTGCTGGCTAGTTTAGAAAGCAAGATCGAATGGCTGACTTTGTCGAATGCCTTTGAGAAGTCTGTGTAAACCGTATCGACTTGAAGGCGGTTATTGAATGCTGACTGGCAAAATTCAGAAAAAACCAGTAAGTTTGTTACAGTGGATCTACCAGACATGAAGCCATGCTGATTGTCACTAATAATGCGCCTAACGGCAAAATACATTTTCTGTTTAACAATGTATTCGAATAGCTTCGAGATTGTTGAAAGCTTGGCAATGGGCCTATAGTTGGCCACATTGTTTTTACTACCACTCTTAAAAACTGGGCTTATGAAAGTAACCTTCCAGGCATCGATAAACTCACCCTGCTCGAGTGATTTGTTGAAAATTAAGAGGAGTGGAGTTGCCAATGCCAAACAATTTTTGAGTAGATAAGACGATAAGCCGTCAATATCTGTTTGAGTAGATGTTTTTATACTCCGTATTCCATCGATAACGTCATCCAGACAAAGAGTCAGCGATCCAAAATTGATAGCCGAGCCATCTTTCAAATGGAAGCCTGTAGGGATATCCGACTGCTTAACGAAATTGGAGCGGAAGAAGTCCGCAAAAAGATTAGCCACCTCAGAAGGTGAAGATGCATGTTCTCCGTTATAAAATACCGAAGTAGGAATACTCGAACAAGTTTTTTTAGACTTTACATAGGTCCAAAAAGTCTTCGGGTTTTCTTTAATATTAGATTCAAAAGTGCGAACATACCTTGAGTGAAGTCTCTTGCTTAACGCTTTGAATTGAGAGGAATATCGAAGGTACTTGACCTTATGTGTCATGGACATCGTGGCCTTATACCTTTTAAAAAACCGATTTTTCAGATTCTTTAGCCGTTTTAGCTTTAGATTATACCATGGAACTTTATAGCAGTGCTTTTTCCTTAGAGGTATATTATTTATACAGATTTGTTTCATAAGATTTCTAAACATATTGAAACCCTCAGTGAGATCGCATCCCAGAAAAAGGGCTTCCCAATCAATAGAAGAGACCTCTTGAGCGATAATATCAAAATTACCACGTTTGAACGAAAAACTAGAAGCTTCATTATCAGACCCGATACTATGAAAAGTGTAAAACTCAATACCAATAGTAAGCGGAATATGGTGTAATCCAACGCAAGACAGAGGATCAACACATTCTTGCAAAGTATGATTAAAATTATCACTAACAAAAACGAGGTCGAGGGTTCTACCTAATTGATTGGTAAATCCATTTACCTGGGATAGATTAAGACTTAACAGATTGTCAATAAGACACATCTCAGAATTACTACTAACATTACTAGGAATAAGAGAAAGGCTATTATTCACACAAGACCATTCCACATTAGGTAAATTAAAATCACCAAGAATACAGAAATTACTACCTTCATGATTATGTACTAATTCTACAATGTTATTGACAAGCGATGCATAGAGAGAGTCATTACTAGATGGCGGTATGTAGGAAGCACAGATGAAAATTTTAGAGATGCTATGTACAGATACACAGAGTTGGTCCAACAGTGAATCGTTTTCACAGAGATCAACAAGCGATGAATTAAGATGACGACGCACAGCGATTAGCACTCCTCCACCTCTCGACAGCCCCGTTTTAGAATTATCCCGATCATTTCGATATACGTTATAGAGGTTTTGATCAAAGAATTCACCATCATGGAAGTCAGAGTTAAGCCATGTTTCAACAATAACGAAAACATCGTAATCGCCATGCGAGCTCATATTGTAGAGCATGTTTGATTTTGTTCGCAGGCCAGAGGCATTTTCAAAGTAGATGTTTAATTTTTTAGAGCACTTAGCTAGACTAGGAGCCCGGTGAACCCTCTCTCTTCGGAAAAAAACGAAAAGGCTTAACCGTAACATTGGTCGGCCACAGTTCGGGATTGAAAAGTTTAGGATAGTCGTTAGACAATACGCGAACTTTGAAAGAAACTCTAACTAGAGTGTTCATATCAGCATCCTTTTTCGTAAGCTTGAAACACGCTAAGTTAGCAGGATCAATGTTAGCATGCTTGGAAATGTAATTAACAATGTCCGTCTCCGTAACAGAGGGCAAGAAAGACGAAATGTGAATCCACTTGCGACGAACAAACACAGCCAGATCCATGTTACTATTTTTACCACTAACAGCCGAGCCTAGTTTTTTATATGCTGGGTTATCAGCAGAAACAGCCGAGCCTAGTTTTTTATATGCTGGGTTATCAACAAGCACAGGTGATTTGCTAACAGCAGCATTGTTATTCGTCGGTTTAGCGTTAGAAACGCCTGCAGCGGCATCCACATATGTCAAAGCGCCGGCAGCACAGAGAACAGCAGTGTTAGTGGGCTGGGTGTGTATAGAACTATTGATATCACGACTGGCATTTGTAGTTGGGAGCGCAAGAGTATTTGAAGTAGCTGAGAGAGTAGTTATAGTTGGTGTGGATGTATATGAAACTGTAGATGTAGATGGCGATGTAAAGGTAGGTGTAGGTGGGAGCGCACCAGCATTCGAAATCTCAGAGTGTGTAAATGCAGATGGTGTGGATGAGGTAGTAGTAGTAATAGCAGTAGATGTAGATGAAGAAGTAGATGTAGATGTGAAAGTAGATGTTGGAGCCGTCGGTAATTTGCTTAATTCCTCTTTGTTAGGTTTTCGGCCGTGCTGATGTTTAGAATGCAGCGGCTGTGATGGTAGGGGACAGGCGGGGACGGTGGGAGGTACAGAAAGAGTGGATGGGCTGTTGTTGGAATTGGAATTTGTGTTTGCAGATTCAGCAACATTTAAATTGTTATTGTTATTGTTAATGTTATTGTTATTGGGCGAGTGCAAAGTTTTAATTAGAAAATTATTAAGAATTTCAAATTGATTTGATAATTTCGCGAACTTCTTGTCAAATGCACTGGTAACAAGGTCAAACCCGCGTTTATGAGCCACTAGAGCCGCGTCAAAGACTTTAGCGATTTTAAGCGGCAATTCGACACACTCGTCACACATATACAAGAGGTTCCGATTAGTTTTTAGTTGCTTTAGTTCATGCTCAGAAATATTATTGCAACAGGCACGATGCAGAATCTTTTTACAAAAACCATTACACGGAACTAGGTTAGAGTCCGAGCGTGAAAACAGCTTATTACATTTGCCACAAGAATCATTCATTATAAAAAATAAATGACGAAAACTTTCAAGAGCAATTAAAAACACGTCTGTTCTCAACCCGTTTTGGATTTTTTTTTTATGCACATAGCATAGCAAACGGGCAATGTTTTTTGTTCGTTTTATCGATATAGCAGTTTCATGTAGAACGGGTACACTTTTATCACACTTTTACAGTATTCTGTGCAAGGGTATAAACATGTTCAACGAAATCAGCATTAGTGTCATGTAAAATTGTTCTTTAGTTAAAGTCCGTACGATATTTAAATTTCGATCTTAACATTGTTGAATTTTCTTACAAAATCATATCGTTAAAAAAATAAACTTTAACCAATAGGCAAAAAGTTAAATATATAAAGCCAGAAGTGAAGCTGGACTTCTTAGCTTACAAATGGTGTTTAGATGCCGAAGATGATATAATTTGGTACATTTTGTTGTTTTTTTTTTGGCACAAAAATAAAAGCAAGTGGCAGCTGCTGCATCATTGCATAGATATGTACGCGTGTGTGTAAGGGAATGAGCGGTAGGTGTGTCTTTGGGAGTTTTATAAGAGTGCTGAATAGTGATGTATAGTTCGGGTATAACAGAATGTGGTGATAACAAAATACCTGGAGAGTTTGGAGACCTATTTTTTCTTTAATAACAAATAAACTAAAAATAATTTTCAAAATTTTTTTTGGTGAGACACCAGATTAGTCCATTCTAAGTTTCCACTATAAATTTTATAGAGATCTATCCATAAATACTATACGAAGTTGGGTTGCGTTTGTTTGTATGGGGAGAGTGTTAGCCTATTAATATATAGATACTGCAATTTTTCCTAAGGTGATGAAAAGATGCAACAACTGAAATTATTATGTTTCGGCTTGTAGTAATGCTATAGATTTTTTTTAACAACATTTGAAAGCTAATAACTCCTGCTTTACATTCCTGTGCATGAATTTTAATATTTTTCTTTTAAACAAATTTTTTTAAAGCTATTTTTTGAAAATTACAATTCTGATGTTGGGATAAAAATTTTTAATTCTATATAACTAACTTCACTTTTTTGTAAGAAAAATACATTTTCTGCTTAGAAGATATACTTTTCCAATATTTTGTTTCTCTAAAAATTTCATAAGTAAAAAAACTATTTAAAAATCGAAAAAGCTTAGCACATTAAATTATCAAAGTAAAAAATGTGGTTTCATACAAAAAAGTGGAATTAGTTATGTAAAAAGGTGCATTAGTAAAAGTTCGTATGGTATTTCCCTGCAAAAATTACGATTAGTCCGGGATCAATCCAAAGGAAAAGTAGACTACTACTTTTTTAGTCACTTTTAGATGGAATAAATTGGTCACATTTGTTCGAGCATGTCCTATAAAGAGACTAATTGTACCCTTTTTATACCAGAATGGGTATAAATTTTTACTACTTGCAGAACACCTATATTCGATTCTCGGTGGAAGCAAAAATTTAAAACTGTTTTTTTTTTTAATTTTATTTTTTTCAGCAAGGGAAATTTAAATGAGACGATTGGGGATATTTTTCTGGGCAATCTTCAACTGTATGAAAAATATATTTTCTGCTTAGAAAATATACTTTTCCACTATTTAACCCCCCAAAAATTTCATAAGTGAATTAAACATTAAAAAAATCGAGAAAAGCTTAGAACATCAAATAATCAAAGTAAAAATGGGTATTTGTTTCCTTTAGGTGTCAACTGCTAATAAATTAGCTAAAATTATGGGAGATAGCTCAAAAGACGAGGTTTGGCCTCAGGATCACGAATCTGGAAGCGCTTTTTAATATTTTGCTTCTCTGAAGAGATATAATCCAAGTGGCAAGTTTTCATGTGGTTGTTGTAATTTTATTAGGTTGTACCTAAAAACGTGAAAAAAAAATGCGTGCCGTGGGTCATTTTTCGATTTTTCGGCACTCAAAAGTAGAGTTATGGTGATTTCGTTTCATCAAAAAATGCGTATTTTTTACACTCTTCAATTTTCCGTTTTCGTTTGCAAAATGAAGGTATAACGTCAAACAGAATATGCTTTCATTTCCTAAAAAACTCACACTTTTTACCCTCTGAAGCTTTGACAGGGTAGTTGGTTGCACTGAAAATCAGCTGACGAAAATTTTATTTGACAGATAAATTTGGTGAAAAAAATTGGATTTTGCAATAACAATTGAATGTGGTTGATAAGCGAAAACTAATTATTTATGCACATAGCATAGCAAACGGGCAATGTTTTTTGTTCGTTTTATCGATATAGCAGTTTCATGTAGAACGGGTACACTTTTATCACACTTTTACAGTATTCTGTGCAAGGGTATAAACATGTTCAACGAAATCAGCATTAGTGTCATGTAAAATTGTTCTTTAGTTAAAGTCCGTACGATATTTAAATTTCGATCTTAACATTGTGGAATTTTCTTACAAAATCATATCGTTAAAAAAATAAACTTTAACCAATAGGCAAAAAGTTAAATATATAAAGCCAGAAGTGAAGCTGGACTTCTTAGCTTACAAATGGTGTTTAGATGCCGAAGATGATATAATTTGGTACATTTTGTTGTTTTTTTTTTGGCACAAAAATAAAAGCAAGTGGCAGCTGCTGCATCATTGCATAGATATGTACGTGTGTGTGTAAGGGAATGAGCGGTAGGTGTGTCTTTGGGAGTTTTATAAGAGTGCTGAATAGTGATGTATAGTTCGGGTATAACAGAATGTGGTGATAACAAAATACCTGGAGAGTTTGGAGACCTATTTTTTCTTTAATAACAAATAAACTAAAAATAATTTTCAAAATTTTTTTTGGTGAGACACCAGATTAGTCCATTCTAAGTTTCCACTATAAATTTTATAGAGATCTATCCATAAATACTATACGAAGTTGGGTTGCGTTTGTTTGTATGGGGAGAGTGTTAGCCTATTAATATATAGATATTGTATTCCAAAGATTTTGAAGATCGATAATTGAATTTTTGAATTATTTCTTGATTTTAATTTTTTCCTGGCGCGTAAAGACCAATGTTACGTGCGGTCGATGTCGAAAGGCGGGCGCTCGCACGCAATAAGTATGCAACGAGAAAACAGAAAGGTGCAACGAGTTATTAGTTATTTTAATAAATAATTCTTCGATTAAGTGGAAATAAATAAAAAATTTATGGGGCTTCACTGAGGTTAACATACACAAGTAATTATGATGAAATTACTGTGCACCACGGATTTCAGTGATAGGGAACTTCCAATAAATAAATAAATAAACACTTTGTTTCAAATCACAAGATCACAATGGGTTTTATTGAGTATATATATGGAATGTACACAAGTAACTATATAGCAATTACTGTGCACGCAGAAAGTGAGTGTAACTGATTACACGGAAATGTTTACAAAGTAAATTTAATATTTAGTTACCGTGTCACGGATTACACGAATTTTATTTACAGTATAAAAAATGTGGAAGAATTAATTTGGTGAAACGTATAAATTCACTTTACGGAACGGAGTGGCCGAGCTTTTAGATAAACGACAGCTCTAGACCGCCTTCGAATCCTGCATTCGTAGGATTCGAAGACGTAAGCGCTGTTATCGGTTTGACAGATAAAATGTAATAGCGTAGCAGATACTAAGATCTGCTACGAGGGGCGACCGATACATTTAGGCTGATGGCCTAAACACAGCAGACTTTACCTCATATATGGTATGCCTGCATACAAGTCAGACATACATGGAGTACACATCTTATGACATTTTGCATGTATGACATTTTTGTTGTTGCATCCATGTAAATTAGTGAGAAAGTAGCTTCAAACGTAATTTGAGGTTAGATTACATATATACAAAAATTCCGGAATACGACAATGGGACATATTAATAATAAGATCAAATATTTTTTGGTATTTGTTTCCTATAGCACCCAACTGCAGTTCAATTGGTAGTCAACTGCTAATAAATTAGCTAAAATTATGGGAGAGGGCTCAAAAATGTGTTTTGGCCTCAGGAGAACGAATCCGGAAGCGGTTTTTTAGTTTTTTGTTTCAGTAAAAAGGTATGGTCAAAAAAACGAAAAAGGACCCAAATTTGGGGCCGGGATCCATGGTTTTTGTATGCAGAACACCTTTCTGAGTTGGCGGCCATCGGCCGCGCTTATAAAAAATAACCGTAGGCTGCCCCGGGCTACACTTTTTTGCACATTTTTAGGGACATCCTAATGTAATTACTACAACCACATGAAAACTTGCAACTTTTATTGCAAATATGTCTTCACAGAAGCAAAAAAATGAAAAAACCGCTTCCGGATTCTTCATCCTGAGTCCAAAACCCGTTTTTTGAGCCCCTAATTTTAACTACCCTGCTAAAGCGTGCTGTAGGAAACTCCAATACACTTACACGTTTTTTGACAACACCTACACAATGACAAATCCTCTTCTCTTCTTTTTTGGTTTGACTCTTCGTGTCAAAAGAAAAAAAATTTTAAAGATTTTACGTCAATTTCAATTTTCAAAAATGGAAAAAATTAATTCGTCTGCTTTTATTTCGCATGTTTTGCTCTAAAAAACCATTTATTCGCTGTAATAGCAAAACTAACAACGATAAAAAGAAGCATAGGAAGAAGCAGCAGCAAAAAAATAAATCGAAGAGACGGCTATGAATAGTGAAATCTACAAATGCATAGCTGATGAGGATTCACCAAAGACTCCCGAAGCCAAAGTCAAACGCAATAGTTCCAATAGGCATTGGCGCGTAGAGTCTGTTGCTGCTCGTCGTCTTCAAGACGCTGCAGCGGCAGGAGTGCAATTGTTAGTTATGTTCAAAAATTGGTTGTAAATATTATTAATATAATATATATTATATCGTTGGCTTAGGTCGCAAAGGTGCTAAGTGCCATTTTTCAAATTTTACAGTAGAGACAAAAAACAATATAAAAATATAAATTTAAATTAGGAGTTTCGATTGTTTACGTCATGTTACTCAATTTTAGAGTATAATAAGTGGACGCTAGTAAAAAAATAAAAATTCATAATTTTCGTAGACTTATATGCACTTTTGAGACTTAGCACCTTTTCGGCAGCTACTTTTATTTTTTTCACTGGACTTAGCACCTTTTCTAAAATCAAAAAATCAGTGAGCGAACCAAAGCAATTTTCTGAGTATGAGGGTTCTTGGAGTTTCTTCCGTAAAATTTTTACGTAGTCTTAGAATTGTTATATTAAGCTTAGTTCTCCCACAATCCGCGCTTAAAGCTCATGTTTGGACCTCTGTAACTCTGTAATTAGATGCAATATTTTGATCAAAGTACACAATTCTGAAAGCCTGAACGTTTCTCTTTATCATACAATAGGGCTTTACTATCGCCGATTCATAGCAGACAGGCACGAGCAGATTTTTTTGCACACCTTTTGACTAAGTAACTTTTTGCTAATTTTTCGAGGTCCATAAGTCTACAAGTAAATGAGATCTAAGTCTTTGGAAGGCTGAATATGATAGCCCAAACATTTGTCTTTACCCTCCCAGCTCAAAAACTTACTAAGGAGAAGTGAGGTCAGGTCAGGTCAATGATCCCATTTACAATTTTTTTACTTTTCTACGTGTAAATTGATATGGAAAAAAAAAATAATAATCTAAATTCAAATTCGTGTGGAGTTAGCACTTTTTCATTTCATTGGTGGACTTAGCACCTTTCAGAATCAATGCAAACAACGCACTTATAAACAGAATAGTTATGCAATTTATGATGTAAGTTGTGTATATTTACCGTTTCTAGCATTTTGCATCAAAACCTGAAAAAATCCAAAAGGTGGACTTAGCACCTTTGCGACTTAAGCCGACGATATATAGAAATATTGTTTAGGCCACAAGCCTAAATATTCCTGCTCACCCTCGTATTTCACTATACATCACTATATTTTACTCTGTTGCGATGTTTTACCGCCAACCGGGTTTACTCCGCCGGATAACAGCAAAAAAAGCTAGTATTCGGCGGTGGCCGCGAACCAAGTTCGGCCTACTTCTCACACTCTTTTAGCAACCGCCAAGCAAACCGCCAGCAGCCAACCCAGCCGAAGGTAAATCTTATTTTCCACACATTAATTCTTTATTGTAGTACATCTTGCACAAAATTCCATTTTAATTTATTATAACCAAAAACCTTTGCGTTTCTCGCTTGTAAATAATTAAATTCCATTTACTTGTGTAATTTATATTGTTTGCATTACTTGAGATCGATTAAATTATAACGAGTATTAATTCAACCGGTATTCTTTATTTCTTTTTCACCCTTTATTACGAGCGCGATAGACTTTGGAACACGCCGTAACATTTGGTCCATTCTCGCCAGGAAATTAATCAAGATCAAGTTTTCCAGAAACACAAATTTTCGGAATAATTAAATATTATATCGGATGAAAACATTAATCCAAATTAATACCAGCGCAAATACAACAAACATATAAACGTTTGAGCAAATATAAAGGCCACATACACACTTACAAGCACACAGCGATTTAACACAAACGAGTTGTGTCACATAATCAAATCACATCATACAGTCGGCAGCCACAGCATATTCAAACAGTCCCCGGTCACATCACATACCACTCATCACACTGAAGTCATATCATTACAAATTCATATAGTCCACAGTCTCTCATCACATCACATAACATCATTACGTATCACTTTTCCTTATTTCATTTTTTTTGGTTTACTGACACTGAGTAAGGTAAGTGGTTATTTTTGGTGCACAGTTTTTTTTCTTGTACGCACACGTACAAAAAGTGAATAGTGGTATATTCAGTTGCAAATCGAAACAAGTGGGAGTTCCTTGTGTTTTACCCGCACACTTAGCACCTTTTGATTATCGGTTAAGTCCCCCACCAGTAGTAAGACTTATCCGACACAACTCAGTCAGTGAAGTTTTGTCTCACTTCTTTTTTTTTGTTTTTATCACTGCACTGCGCAACCAAACTCTGTTTTATACAGTTCATGTTTCCTTGGTTGTCGAAGTTCGACACCAATCCATTCACTTCAACTTGGTTGATGCATTTGCAAACAAATGTCACAATATTCACTTTTTAACACTATTCAACCAGAATTTACACATTAATATTACTGGTGTTGGGTGGCCAGGGCTCTTTTATTACGATACACCACTTTTAATTGCAAAAATAAAGTTTCTTTTCACTCGCAATCAATTGACATTAAAATATTTGCGAAATTCAATAAAAACAAACTGCGTTCTTTTTTTTTCTTCTAATTAGAAATTCACCTCTGGTTTGGCTATTCGCACACACTTTATATTTTTCTTTTTTTCACTATTACGAAGACACCAAATCCAATTCCAGATTTCCACTTGTGTCTAGTTCCAATTTTTTCTTGTCTTCCTGACAAAATCCCCTCTGAATCTTTTCACCCCGCTTCAGTCTTCTGTAAAAATTCACGATATTTAAATTAATTAAAATTATGGAGACTTATATTAGATTGTCGGCCTCCATTATCGAATTCGAGCAGGACTTTAACTCCATCCCAACCGATGATCATAATAAACATACACTAGCTATACATCAGGAAGAACTGAAAGCAACGTGGAGAAAGACGAAGGTCGCCTACGATGCCCTTCAAAGCTCAGGGGTTTTGTCTAAAGAGGAGTTTCAGTCCATAGTGAATAAAAGAAAGAGTAGTTTTGCAAGCTATTCAAGGTGTGGGGGAGCAATATCTGCGATGCTTCAAAAACTAGCTACACCGGAACCAAAAAATGATGAAACCCCCAGCCGTGAACATAATATTCGTCTCCCACCTTGTGACACTGATGTGCTCAAAGGTGATTATATGTCTTGGCCTACCTTTAGGGACATGTTCACGGCCATATACATACTAAATACACGCCTTACCCCGGTTGAGAAACTGTATCACCTCAAACAGAAAACGTAAGGGGAGGCGAAGGAAATTGTACGTCGGTGCCCTTTGACAAACGAGGGCTTTACTACGGCGTGGAAAAATCTAAGTGATAGGTATGAAAACAAACGTATTCTGGTCAACACGCAGCTAAAATCCCTTTTTAATTTAAAAGCTGTTGAATCCGAATACGAGACAGCAATCAAACAACTCCAGAGAGACATAAATAATTGCATCTCAGCCCTCCAATGTCATCAAATTGACATATCCAATTGGGATGCAATTATTACATATCTCTGCTCCACTAAATTACCAGAATGCACTCTGGCTCTGTGGGAACAAACAGCGATTCCAAAGTGGGCAGATATGGATAAATTCTTGTCCAACCGTTTTCAAACCCTAGAAACCGTATCTGATATAAAGGGTAGCAAAACTACAAAAGCATCCAAGAGTCAACCGAACACTTCAACCAAAGTTGGTGTTTACCAAGTGAGTGTTCCAAAACCCATGTGTAAAATGTGCAATAGTGCATATCACAGATTAAGAGACTGCTCGAAATTCAGGGATATGACTCCCGCAAACAGAGTATCGTATATCAAGGGCAATGGTTGGTGTCTGAACTGTCTGTCAGCTGGACACACCGTAACACGCTGCACTAGCCGATACAGATGCAGCATATGCCGCACAAAGCACCACACCCTACTCCACCTGGCAGAAGCTCAGCCAACACCAACAAACCAGACGTGGCGTCAAAACTCCCCAATTGATGGTCCCTCAACGTCCCAGCAAGCACGAGCACATCAGGAGTCTGGAAATACAAATGGCAGAATCAATAACGTTTCGTCACATCACGCTAATACCACTAAAGGCGTATTGTTAGGGACAGCACTTGTCAACCTTCACTTTAATGGAGTAAAGTTCTCGGCCAGAGCACTAATTGATTCTGGTTCTGAATGTTCCTTTATCACTGAAAGACTGAGGAGAAGACTAAACCTACCATCTAAGCGTCGGCATGTCCAAGTTTCCGGGATCAGCAATACCCTGTCGACTCAGGTAAAAGAATCGTGTCTCATTAAATTAGGGTCCCTTATCGATCCTTTAGTCAGCATTGTCACAGTAGCCCTAGTCCTGCCTCAATTAACAGGGGATCTTCCAACTTGTAAAGTCAACGCAATGACTCGACAAGAGTTTCCGGATCTGATCTTAGCGGACAAAATTTTTTTCATAAATGAACCAGTCGACCTCATCCTCGGAGGCGACATTTATTTACAAAACAACCAGAGAAGGGAACTCTGATGGAAAATATACCGTCCCTCTACCCTTTAAACAAGATTTCCCCGATAACATCTACTTAGGGCCTTCCCTGAAAAACGTTTGCTCTCAATTCTATCGGAATGAGACGCGCTTATCCAAAACACCAATCCTACAGACAGAATACAATAGGGTATTGGAGGAGTATGAGACATTTGGACATATGAAAAGGACACCTACAATCATATCGCCCAACTCCTCCGACTGCTATTTCCTACCACATCACGCGGTGATTAAAGAGGAAAGTACAACCAGCAAAGTTCGCGTGGTATTCAACGCGTCATGTCCCACCACCAATGGCATAAGCCTAAATGACGTGCTACATACATGCCCAGTGCTTCAGGCCGATTTAACCATCCTACTACTTCGCTGGCGATTCTTTAAGTATGTCTTTAACAGCGACATCGAAAAGATGTAACGCCAAATATGGGTAAAACCCAATCAAACCCAATACCAGAGAATAGTTTACCGTACCAACCCCAGCGATCCTATCAAAGTCTATGAACTAAAGACTGTAACCTTTGGAGTTAACCGTGCCCCTTATCTGGCAATAAGGACCCTGTACCAACTAGCCGACGACGTGGAGTCGTCATTTCCAATAGCCGCAAATATCCTGCGGACAAGTATGTACGTCGATGACGTGCTGGCAGGGGTCATAGCATCGAATCAGCGATCAAAGCACGGGATGAAATCACACAAGCGTTACAGTCAGCAGGGGTTTCCCTACGAAAATGGACATCCAACAACCAGAGAATACTGGAAGGAATCCCAAAAGCTCATCTGCTCAACGCAGACTTCTTGGAATTCGAAGACGCGAGTACAGTCAAGACCCATTGAAAATCAGGATAAAATAACGAAAAGGGCAATACTCTCCGCAATCGCCAAACTCTTTGATCCATTAGGCAAAATCCTTATGCAAGGCATTTGCCTGGAAGGGACGGAGTGGGATGAGCCGGTATCTACAGGGACCCTTGAAAAATGGCACAAATTCATGCACGACTACCCCGCAATTAATGATATCCGGATCCCCAGGTGGATATATTTTACAACAACCAACTACGTCGGAATACACGGTTTCTGCGACGCTTCAGAAAAAGCGTACGCAGCGACAGTCTTCCTAAGAGCAAAGATTAAAGATGAAGTCTACATAAACCTATTAGTGGCGAAAACAAGGGTTGCCCCGGTGAAAACCATCACTTTACCCCGATTAGAGTTATGCGGAGCGGTCTTATTGGCCGAAACCTTGGAATCAGTCCGCGAGAGTTTGAAATTAGGTAATGTTAACACACTCCTATGGACGTACTCCGTGCTCCTGGTCAACCTTTGTCGCTCATCGAGTGACGAAAATAGTCGAAAAAGTGGGAAACCAATCGTGGCACCATGTGGAGTCTGCATCCAATCCCGCAGACTTGGCAAGCAGAGGACTACCAGCGAAGGAATAAGTCAACAATTCTTTGTGGTGGCAGGGCCCTTTTTGGCTGCAAGAAGACAAGACAGAATGGCCTATGCAAGAAGAGGAGTACCACACAAACATCGAAGAAAAAAGGGTCCAAGTTCACGCAACTACGCAGATAAAATTACAAGATAGTGTCCTCGACAGGTTTTCCGATTGGTCGAGAGCTTTGAGGGTCCTATCCTATATAATGCGCTTTTATCAACGAACCCACCCAAAAACGAAAGCATCCTTCAAAGTCGAGTCCGACCGCATCTCGCCACACGAAATTAAGTCTACGACTCAACGTCTAATCCACATTTTTCAAAACAAACATTATCCCAAAGAGATAGCCAATATCAAGTCAGGGAAACCCATCGGTGCAAAAAGCGAAATTCTTCCCCTGAACCCATTCATCGATAAAGATGGCCTCTTGAAAACGGGTGGTCGCCTGGCAGCATCGCAAGATTTGTCCTACTCCGAGCGCCACCCTATTATCCTTCCTTATAACTGTCGGCTTACCCGCCTTCTAGTCCAGTTCGTCCATACAATATCCTTGCATGGAGAGAACCAACTTATGTTGCGTCTCCTCCGTACGCAGTACTGGATCCCGAGGGTTAAAAATATGGTCAGGTTTATTATACATAATTGCAAAATCTGCACTATATACAGAAAGCGATCCCACTGTCAACTTATGGGGAACCTTCCTCCAGAACGGACTAGTTTTTCCAGAGCCTTTACCAACGCCGGAGTGGATTTCGCAGGCCCTTTCGACATCAAATCCTATAGCGGAAGAGTTTGCCGTATGTCAAAAGGCTATGTCTGCCTATTTGTGTGCTTTTCCACAAAGGCTATTCACTTGAAAGCGACTAGTGACCTCAGCACTGCCTCGTTCCTGGCTGCCTTCGATAGGTTTATTGCCCGAAGGGGATGTCCAATAAACATCTACTCCGACAACGGAACCAATTTTGTCGGAGCCTCGAGAGCTCTCCGCTCAGAATTCAAAGCTTTTCTAGCTGAAGCTCGCAACCAAACCTTGTCTAAACACAGCCATCAAAACCTTACATAGCATTTCATACCGGCTGGCGCCCCTCATATGGGCGGACTCTGGGAGGCAGACTCTGGGAGGCAAAAACCACTTCAAGAAGATCGCATCGGATCACAAGTTCACTCTTGAAGAGTTTAACACCCTACTCTGTCGAATAGAAGCCTGCCTCAATTCGCGACCGTTAAGTCCCTCGTCCAACGAGCCATCCAACCTGGAGCCTCTTACGCCCGGACATTTTCTCGTTGGAGGGCACTTACTCGCGCCACCAGAGATTAACGTCAGCGAGAATCGTGCATCACTGGTCAACCGCTGGGAAAAACTAAAAGCCCTACATCAAACATTCTGCAAACGATGGAAAACCGAGTATCTCATCGAATTGCAGAAACGCGTTAAATGGAAACATCCACAACCCAACCTAAAACAAGGGGACCTAGTCGTCCTAAAGGAAGACAACTTACCCCCTAGCGAATGGAGGTTGGGACGGATCGCAAACCTCCATTATGGGCCAGACAATCAAGTTCGAGTCGTCGAAGGAATAGCATGAAGCCCAATAAGCCATTTTGTTTGATATCAATCTGAGACGCATTTGAGATGAAACCTTTAACGTCAATTCTCACTTTTTGAAAACTTAATATCAATTAATCAATCAATTAATTTTCGATTTAGTGATAAACTACCAGTAGCAGATAAACTTTTTTGCTAAATGAGTATTAACTTAAGGTATTATTAAATATAAAATTATACTATAAATGTCCGGCAGTTTCTACCTCCAAAGTTTTTATACATACGACCCCCTATACCATTCCCTAAAATAATTTTTTGTCCAAATCGTGGTACATTATTGACCGTCATTATTTACCAAACGTTTGAGAAAATATTTTTCTGAGCTTATGGGGAATATGCTGTGCGTGTGTATTAGTGTTTTATAAGGTATACAATGGTTTCCAAGGCAATAAAGAAAGGGCCAGGTGGTATCCAATGCTTCAGCAACTGGATATTCATAGCCAGTCTTGGCACCTGTTCTTTCGGTACAGCCCAATTGGCAGTATCAGCTACAAAAACAAATGAAAAACAAGTAAGGAAGTCTAAGTTCGGGTGAAACCGAACATTACATACCCAGCTGTGCACATAAAATGCTGTTATTCTTTGTTTTGTATAGTTAATGGTGTTAAAAGCCTGGCCAGTAATACATATGTACATGGTTTCATTCTGGACTCATTTTAATTAATTAATTAATTAATATTACCAAAAAACCTTTAAACAACACTAATAACATCATCAGGTGAATGACTGTACTAAATTTTAGCATTATATCTTTATCAGTTAAACAGATATTGCATATTCCGGTTTCTTAACTCTCGTTTAGAGAACTTTAGTTCAAAAGTGGGCGTGATCGTTCACCGATTTTTCTTATTTTCTGTGGTAGTACTCTACATAAACATAACATGCCTGGTACCTAGTTTCGTAAATCTATCTCACGCCGTTCTGAAGTTGTTAGCAGTCGAATTTAAAAATTGCTTGACTCATAAGTGGGCGGTGTCACGCCCACTTTCCAAAATTTTGAAAAAATTATGTAAAGAATATGAAAGTTGATGTATGTACCAAAT
This sequence comes from Campiglossa producta, assembly GCA_964058755.1. Lineage (NCBI taxonomy): Eukaryota > Metazoa > Arthropoda > Insecta > Diptera > Tephritidae > Campiglossa > Campiglossa producta. The sequence continues at coordinate 23,843 of CAXKVI010000383.1, forward strand.
TATATTATTATAGCGAAATCAGTTAATTAGATATGGACTTTTCAATATTTCCACCTCATTTCAATATAACTTTTATGAAAAAATAGGCGTGGTCGCGAAGCGATTTCGTTTATTTTCTTTAGCTGAATTTACCACAACAATAGTATGTCCTCTACGAAATTTCGTTATACTAGCATAAACTGTTCTGAAGTTAATAAGAGTCAAAATTTTAAAATTTCTTCAAATATACGTGGGCGGTACCACGCCCCCTTTTCAAAATTTTTTATAAAATCGGCCTTAGAACATCTAAATCAATACATATTGCAAATTTTATCATTGTAGCTGCTTCTAATATTGAATTAACCCATTTTATACGTTTTTCGAAATTTTCGATATCGAAAAAGGGGCGTGGTTATGGTCCGATTTTACCCATTTTCAATAGCAATCTATTCTGAACCCAAATAAGTACGCATGCCAAATTTGGTGAAGATATCTCATTATTTGCTCAAGTTATCGTGTTAACGGACAGACGGACGGACGGACGGACGGACAGACGGACGGACATGGCTCAATGAATTTTTTTTTCGATCCTGATCATATTGATATATGGAAGTCTATATCTATCTCGATTCCTTTATACCTGTACAACCAACCGTTATCCTAACAAAGTTATAATACCCTGTGTACAAGTACAGCTGGGTATAATAAAATTAAAATGAAAATGAATATTTCAAACACCTACCATTGATAGCGGCCTCAGCCACATCAGCAACTATCGATATTGTTAGCGTCGAGACAAATCAACTAATTTATACAGTGCAAAAAGGTCAAACAAATTATTTAATTTATCAACACAATGGCAATTAAACCAGGCATGGGACGCAAGTCCACCAGCAAAGATCCACCCATTTTGAGCAAGGGTTGAAACCGATTAAAATAACGTTCCGGTTTCGGTTTCGGTTTTGAAACGTGTTTCGGTTTCGGTTCTGGTTTGGTTCTTCAACATTTATTTCGGTTTCGGTTACGGTTTCGGTTTCCAAATAAAAACACGAACAAAATAAACTTTTCTACTAAAATACTCAAGTGCCTACATATGGGCAAATCCTCAAAACTTTTAACATCGAGCGAGGCGGATAATATCATCCAATAGCAAGGAACACGATATCGTTACACAGGCACAGTATTTTTTTTTAAATTTATGGATACAAATCAACATTTCAAATGTCTCAGAAGCATGACATAATACTTGATAAATCTAGGAAAAATTTCGCAAAATCAAAAAATTGTGAAAACGTGTGCGAGTTTTCAAAAATTTATGAACTGTTAATCTTTTCTTAAGGGCGCCTCCCAATATTGCGACCCACTCTTTGTTTTTTCTAGTATTTTTCTACATACTGAAACTTAACCTACAAGGTCGCGTGCGTGCTTCGTTCCATTTAAAAATTAAAAGGCTAAGAAAATGCGAGAACAAATTTTTGTACTTTTCATTTTTCGGTATAGTTAAGCCATTTACTTGCGCGCCCCCTTTAATTATCAAAAAAATTAACAAATATACTTGATGCTAACTCAAAAAGAAACCCTGCGCACGTGATCCGATTACTGTGCTGTTCATATTATGCTTACAGCAGCCACTATAAATCAACTGTTTGGTTTGTGAATATTTTAAATAATTCAATTTTTTTGTTAGCACACAAAAACTGACAGATATTTTCATGCCTTGTTAATTGTAAACTTGAGTATTCAATATGTTTAGTTAACGTAAAAAAGCGCGTTGAAGATCCATGCATATATCAAAAGTGAAAAGCTTACTTGTACCTTCAATTTTTCAAATGTTTAGTGGTTTTTGGTTTTTTGAAATTAGGAAAAAATTCAGACGCGCTGGACCAAAACGGACACCGGATTCGTGTTCAGCGCGTCAAAATACATAGGGAAAGGGTGGTCTTCAAGGTTCAATTTGCGTACAAATAAGTAGGTACTTATTAATTCAAAGGGATTTTGAAATGTGAAGTAAGAAATTCGTTTTGAAATAATTCGATTTTACGTTCGTATAAACTAGGCAATAGATTGCAAATAAAAGTAAAAAAAAAAAAAATTTCATAATGATGACGTCATAATTTCCACGCCCGCACCTTTAGCATATTAACAAGAGTCGAAATATAATCTTATAAACTAAGTAAAAGTGTCAGCAAAAGCTCAAGGGTGTGCTCCTATTATCTTTTTTGTTTCTTTTTTTGCATTATCAAAAGTTTTGAGGATTTGCCCATATGTAGCTTCGAAATAGGTCTAAATTTTCATAACTTTTTTCCTGCAGCCATGATAATAATAAATTTTTAACGCTATGCAGGATGAAATTCCTGCAAAACAAATCCCTAAAATTAACTATACTTTTTTATTAGAAAAATATTAGAATGGAAGCCAAATGAAATGTGTAAATCGTCAAAAACATTAATGTGAGTGGTGCTTTCTGGGACAAGCCTGAACATCCTCTTTAAGAAATTTTATACTGAGGTCAAAACGAGTCTTTTGTAACCTTGCTGGACAATCTTCCACGAAAGTTTTTAAGGTACCTGTTTGTAAAGGAAAATACCTATGTATGTGCCCACTAAAAGAAGTGAGACATTAAAAAAATTCAAACCCGTTTGGAACCGGTTCCGGCTTTTGAAACGGTTTCGGTTTCGTTCTTTTTCAGATCAAAATAACGGTTACGGTTTCGGTTTCGGTTTTGAAAAATGAATCGGTTTTAATCGGTTACGGTTTCGGTTTCGGTTTCAGTCCTTGGTATATAGCAGATATTCAAAAAAAATTCATGGTGTCAATCATTCTATGCAAATAGAGTCCAAATCAACCGTTTTTAGAATTTTTGTCCGTCTATCTGTCTATCTTTCTGTCCGGCTGTCTGTCTTTCTGTCCGTATGTTTGTAGTCGTATCACTCGAAAACTGCGAATAGAATTAAATGAAACTTTCACTACCTTATTAGGAGACGTTCAACTTTAAATTTAAGGTATCCCTTATTTCGATAACTCGACCGGTTTCAGGGTTATCGACCAATATACGCGTATTGTGCGAACACATGTTTGGTCACCCCTTCTCCACATAATGGTCGACAACTCGGAAACCGGAAATCGAAATAAGGGATGTCTTAAATTAATTACATTTACAAAACAAATATCTTGTGGTCAAGCTATTGTGCTGACCAAAGTGTTATTGCATCCCAAACAGTTTTAGGTTATTCTTGGTTCATACAAAATGTGCCCAACTGACATGTCTTTCTTAAAGTAAAATCAGCGTATCTGACCACTTTTCAAAATAAGAGGGGCACTGGTCAATTAAATAATGCAGTTCCAAGCTATATCTAATTGCATAGGACCCTAGCGAAGAATTGTATACCCATCTTTTACGATTTCTTACCCCCACTAGCAAATTGAAATAATTTGTAAAAAGAGCTATGTGCTGTAAAACGGCACAAATGCTTCATGCGAAGTGGTTGGTCAAAAACAGTAAATAAAAATTGCACAAGTCTATTATGTGTAGTATCATTAGTTAATAATGCAAACTAGAAAAAATATTCGCTAGGATCACCAGGAAACGGGTTTTAGCTCTCCTGAAAAGTTGCTGAAAAACGTATAGCTCTTTTTGTTAGCGCAGCGACGATATATTACTATTTTAGTGCAGTTTCATGCATTACCTCGAATATACATAATTTTTTTACATAATGTCTAAGAGTATATATGTATTTATATTAGGGTGATTCAAATGAAAAAGGTTTGGTTCTTTTTTGGTCTTACCCCCTTAACTATAGGTATTGATGAGAAAATAAGCCTTGCAAAAAATTAGAGCTCTATTTAACCCTTAAGAGTAGCTATTTTTTTCGCCCTTTCCCATCCATTTTGTATGGGGAAAAATGGCATTTTTTCAAAGTGAATTTTCTTTCAATTTTTGAAACTTTTTTCAAAATATTTTGCATATTCTTAAAGTTGAAGCTTCCAAAATGGTATGCCATGTGCGATTACCTTAACTATTAAAATAATTAAATTTTTTTTGAATCACCCTAATCTATATTCCTAATATTCTTTTTTCTGTATGTTTACATAAGTTCGTAATCATTTTATATACAAAACCCGGTAGGAAAATTATTCAAACATACATCATGACCGCAAAGCCCGTGTTCCTCAGATCTTCAATCGGTGTTGGTATTTGAATAGACCTCCACAATACTGCTGTGTAGGATTTTTAAAATTATTTTCAACTTTTTAGTTCAATACTCTCTAAAAAAGTGAGTTTTAGTTTTTTAAACTATATTTCTTTTTTACTTTTTAGTCAAATGTCTTATGAAGTTATCGATAAATATATCGAAATATACCGCAGTCCAAACGAAAACTCTGGACTTCCACTTTCGTTTGATACCCATATTGTAGGGAAATTTTAAGGTTTTTGGGCATCACATTTTGACAGTTATCGATAAAGTTATCTTAATATATCGAAATCCAAATGAAACCTAGGGCCACCCTTTTTAGTTTGATACCCATATTTTAGGAAAATTTTAAGGATTTCGGGCAATCGCATTTTGACCGATAACTCAGTTATCGTTAAAATTATCGAAATATATCGAAGTCCGATTAAAAAATATATACCCTTTCGTTTGATACCCATATTGTATCGCAATTTTAAGGTTTTTGGGCAATCACATTTTCACCGATAACTCAGCTATCGATAAATTTATCGTTTAATACTCATATTGTCGGAAAATTTTAAAGTTTTTGGGCAATCACATTTTCACCGGTAACTCAGTTATAGATAAATATCGAAATATATCGAAGTCCACGCACCCGCCTCTGTGCAGCGAAGAAAGTGCGCACAGTAACGGAAGGAAAGTTCGACGTCGAGAACCTGCGCATGACACAGACATCTGATAATTTCTCCACTTGACTCTCACACCTGCTATCGAGAGCAATTCTCGACCTAACGATGTAACCGAGCAATGGCAGTATATCTCTCACTCATTACGTACCGCTGCTGATACCAATATAGGGTTCCATCGAGCCCGCAAGAACAACTGGTACGATGAAAAATCCAAAACCGCTTCGACAAAAAGGACGCTACCTACAAGGAGAAGTTGCGAACGGGCGCAACCCGCAGTGTATGGCAACGCTATCGTGAGGCAAAGAATGAAAAGAGACGCCATTTCAGAAAAAATAAAAGTGAATCCGAAAGGCGTGAGGGAAGGTTTTAAGACCGGGGCAAGTTCCTGTAAGGACAATAATGGCGACCTGGTAACCGATATACTGAGTGTACTTAAATTATAGATTGAGCACTCCTCACTGCTTAATGGCGAGGGAGACGTAGAACCCGATCCCGAATCCCTGACAATGGAGAAGTCGTCCCACCACCTGACTATGATGAAGTGAGGATAACTATATCCCGGCTCAAAAACACCAAAGCGAAGAGCTGGTAAAAATCATGCATCAGCTCTTATGCAGGTTATGGTCAGACGAGTGCATACCTCCAGATTGGATAAGTGTGCTCTGTCTAATCCACAAGAAAGCGATCCCGCTAATCGCACCACCTACTGCGGAATCAGTATTCGTAATATTGCATATAAGGTTCTTTCTAGCGTATTGTGCGAAAGACTGAATGAAGCCCATCGTAGATTATATGGCTTTGCGAAATGACGTTGAGCAATACCAACAGCTCCGTCAGAATCGGGAAGGACCTCTCTGAGCCATTTGAAACCAAACGAGGCTTCAGACAGGGCGAATCCCTTTCGTGCGATTTCTTCAACCTGAGGCTGGAGAAGATAATCTATTACAAGAGTGTGCAATTGCTGGCGTACGAGTATGCTGATGATATTGATATCATTGGCCTTAACAATCGTGCAAAAAGTGCTGCCGCTCTGGTCTGGATAAAGAAGCGAAAAAAGTGGGTCTAGCGGTCAACGCGGACAAGACGAAGTATTTGCTGTCATCAAAGAAAGAATCGGCGCACCTGCGCCTTGGCAGCCATGTCACTGATGATAGTTACAAATTTGAAACTGTGAGGGACTTCGTCTATTTGGGAACCAGTATTAGCGCCGAAAATAATATCAGTCTAGAAGTCCAACGGAGAATCACTCTTGCCACCAAGTGCTACTTTGGACTGAGTAGGCAATTGAGAAGTAAAGTCCTCTCTCGAAGAACAAAGATCACGCTCTATAAGTCTCTCATCATACCTGTCTTGATTTATGTCTCAGATTCATGGACAATGTCAAGAGGAGATGAGATGGCCGTTGAAGTATTTTAGAGAAAAGTTCTCCGGGAGATTTATGGTCCTTCCCGTGATGCCAATGACGAGTATCGAAGGAAATTTAACGATGAGCTAGCTGTACGAGTTTTACGCAGATCTGATCATAGTCCAGCGAATGAAAGCCCTAAAGCTCCGCTGCCTCCTAGCGACACCTGAATTCAGCAGCAGAGGAAGGGGGATGAATGGTGATTTTGACCGATAACTCAGTTATTGATAAATTTATCGAAATATATCGAGGTCCAAATGAAACCTGGGGCCTTCCCCTTTTGTTCGATACCCATATTGTAGGGATATTTTACGGCCACTAGAGCTTAGACCCAATGAGAGTTACATACGTACATACATACAAGCAAACAAACAAATAATTTAGCCCGGGCTAATTTAAATAATAATTTTGGTTACTTCAATAAAAATCTCTACAATTGAAATTATGAAGTTTTTAAATTCAAAGAAAACATTTGTTTATTCTACCCACGCCGCCGCCGCCGAGAAATTTGACGGCGTATACCTCTACTCTGTACGCATATTCATGATGACAAGTGTATCTAATTATTGAATTTTTGTTTGCAAAATCATTTTAATTTTCTTACTCTTTTGAAAAGCACATAGCTGGTAAATATGACTGGATGTCGAGGTAGAGATCGAGACCATTAGGCAGCATACAAAGTCATTATAAACTGCATTATACATTCCGATAGAACGTTCATTGTGAAAAATAGCTGCATTGCGTGTATGGAGTAGGGTTTGGAGTGCCGCAAGGCATGTTTATACCTGAGACACTGAGAAGCTGTATGATTGAGACGGACGTATCTACATATTTGCAAACTTCATCAGGACAGGTGCTTTTAAGTTATACAAATATTACTATGAGATAAGGCATAGAGACAAGCAGAGAAATCACAAGAACGAAATTTTCTCGTAATCTATAGATACATGAGCTCCTTAAAGCACAAGTGGTTTTTCTTGTTTTGATATATTAAAAGTTTTGTGTTGTCAACTTATCCTAGAAAGATAATCTACGTAAATGCTTTTGAAATATTTCTCTTTCCCTGTTAGTAACGGAAGAGGATTGGTAATCTTTTCGCTAATCACAGTCTTCAAGATGATCTTTCGAGAGGCACACTCAAAGCTTATTGTCAGTCCCTTTTTAGTTCTATATGATGATGTTTTGTAATGTGACGAATTTTCTATCGTCCATAATCGCCTTTTCCGGATTGGACCCCATTTGTAAAATACAACTCGCTCCAGTTAAATTTCAACAGAAACTTTATTCAATTAAAAATCGCGCTATTTTTATTTTTTTTTTCCAAATTTTCGCCTCCGGCGCTTGTTTCAAGAACTTTTAAATGCATATGTTATAATTAACTCTATAACATAAATTGAAAATTTGGAATTAAAAATCCCGCAATTTATTCATAAATTTCATCCGTAAAATATCATTAAAACTTGGGTGAGTAAATACTTTTTTTGAAATACATTTTATAAAGAAAAACTTATATCAGTCGATGGAGTTCCGTCCATACTTTATCGCCAAAATGACTTTCAGTATTCTGTGTTTCACAGATACTTAAATGAGTAGCTTCAAACCAAAACGCAATAAGTGTACACTAATTCAGTATAGATTCATTGTGTTTTGGTTTGAAGCTCCTCAAATAACATTTTGCTAAAATATGCTACCTAGTCTGTAAGCAATTAGAAGTGCCTTTATATAAGTTTGTTACGCGCTGACCTTTGGGCGGAGGCCGCTATGTCCCCTGGCGTCCTCCGCACCATACAAAAATATCTCATACCTGACCATGCATCACTTGCACTCCAGGTCTGTCCGCGCTTGAACCCCCCTTTTACTCACCCCCTTCCGGCCTTCGGTGGTATTTTGGCCGGGCCACTATAATCCCTCCCTTCCATGGTCGGCAGTGGCAAACGATTTGTGCCGACCCCAAATTGTGTCCCCTATGCGCCCCTTTAGCACATCCCCATCCCCGTCCCTGTCCAGTCCGTCCGTCCCCACCACATCGGAAAAGAATAACACTCTATTTCAATTAACTAATGAGTAATACATGGTGTGTTTATTGACTCGCATTCATGGAATGTGTAAAAATGCAGATATGTGTAACTTTATACCCTTCATGGGTTTTGACTTAGATTCTAAGTCTATGCTAGTGTGTACAAAAGTGAATGTACTCTAAACTATACTATGCTTATATTCCCACTTGCTAGTGCTATGCTATTTGAAGTCGGAGTGTGTGTGTGTATGGGTGGGTGCTTACTCGACCCCGCTTGGTCGTACGCCGCTGGACTATGATCCCCAACTGTCAGGACCTTGGCCTGTGATGTGTTCACGCACTCGTACACCCACCCTCCGTACTACCAAATTCGTGCACTTAAAATTGTACAATATAGAGTCAAGTGAGAATCAAAAATTGGAATATAATTGAAAATAAAAAAAATATAGAAGAGAAATTTTAAACAAACGAACAAAATATATACCCGGGACGGGTTTTACTTATGCCCTAGGCTTATGTGTATATATGCTTACATGTACGCGTTTGAAATACCTGCGTTCATCCACTTTAGTGGTGAATTGTTCCGCACCCTGAGTGTGTACGTGCATGTCGGTGTGGTTTACTTTACCTTAAGGGTTCGAGGCTGTTGGCGACCTATGACCTGGAGTCGTGGACGCCCGTGCCCAATGTTCACACCCATCTAGACGTCCACACTCGGTGCGCGGATTCATGAACTAAAATTTATAAAAATCGTAACTAAACTAAGAATTCAAACAATAGGTGGTATTACAAAGTGTGTGTGTGTGTGTATAGATGTGTCTGTCCGCCCTTGACGCTTTCCGACTACTCCTGGAGTATGAGCACGAGCGTGTGTGTCTTCACTTGACCCTGTTGATCCCCCAATTCGGGATGCTGGTTGCTGGCACATACGCACTTACATACTTACACTCCGAGTAGCTATGTATATACTAACCCCCATATTCATAAAAAATAAAATTGGTTTATAAAGCTTTTTAAAATGACGTTTTATTACAAATTTTGAATAATAAAAGCTTAATAAACCTTTTATATTTTTTATGAATAAGGGGGTAAGTGGTTATAACGACAAACCAAATACAAAATATGAAAATGTAAAAATGAAATAAAATACTAGGCAGACTCGTTGCCTATAGCATCAGGGATGTCTTGGGCTTCACCTGTGTGTGAGATGTAGGTGGTTGTTTCGCAGCGTCGTTGGAGTTGCGGACGGCGCACTCGTAGCGGTGATGAGCGAGAATGCCGGTCAACGTCGCTACTGCGCGGCTACTAGCGGAAAGTACCGCTCTCTGGGCCCTGCGTGTATGATTCTCCGCTTTTTCTGTAGAATAACCGCTCTAGTTAGAACGTTAAATATTTCGTGGTTTTTGTATGCTCACTTACCCGATCTCGGCTGTTCTATGTCACTGCACGGGAGTCTTGTTAGTCTCCCAATAATTGAGTGTTGCTACCAGTTGGCCACGGTGGCCGACGTTCGGGTGCACTATGGCGTCGCTGCCGCTGCCTATGGCGTTGACCGCTTTGCCTTTACTTAAAACAGAATAGGTTGCTGGCAAGGAGGCCTGGTGCTGGTACACGCTAATTGAATAATGGATAGCGATTGAATATTGGCCACGCTGCACTATGTTTTCCGGTATGGCGATCTGCTGGCGGCGGACTGGTACACCGGTGCGCTGTTGGCCCGATGCCGCGACGGCGATGGCGCTACTGCACTGCTGTGCGGCTGACGACAGCCAAATTGACGGTGACGAGACTTGGTGGAATCGCTGGCGAAACGATGGTGGCGTGGTGCGTTCCCTAAAATAAGGTTGTCTCCTTCGTGATTTGCTTTATTTAGCAACTAATACATTTTTACTTACCTGCACTCTTGCGGTCTCTCCTTCGCGTGTGGGGTGTAGACTTCTTGCAATTTTAATTGTAAAATATTTAACAATTTTATCGCGAGTTAGTCTCCCGACTTTCTCAGGGTGCTCCGGGAGCAACAGTACTTTTCCTTACTCCGATTTGCCACCGATGCCGCTAATTTTTCTGGATTCCTGCCGACTTAAAATTTTGGTTGTTGTCCCCTCCGATGCGATGTTGAAAAGGCCGCGGAAACGGAAGTTGCCCGTCAGGTTGCTGTCAAATTGACACCTGTCATTCGATGACGTGGCAGGAAGTGTTCGGAACTTCTGCCAGATCGCACGAGTTGCTTTTATAAGCACAGGGTGAACGCAACAAGTTGTAATTTTTTGAACCCATATTTTCCAGTTTAAACTCATTTTGTTAGGGGGAATATAAATTAAAATAGTCTAAAACATTAGTTCCCAACTTTTTCTGTGTTGAGGCTCCCCTAACTAGGTACTAATAATATTCTCACAGTTTTGCAAGCTGGCTTGAGGTCCATAAAATCTGTTTAATTGAGATTTACTCTGTTTTTTCCAGAGGTAGTACCAAATTGATTCGGCAGCAGAGGAAGGGGGAGACCTCGACTGAGATGGAAACAACAGGGGGAGGATGACTTGAACTCCCTTGGGGTTTCCAATTGGCGTAGTTATCGCTAAAAAGGAATGACTGGCGTGCTTTGATACGAAACGGCCAAAATCGCCTAGGCGGTTAAGAGTCATTATGACGCAAGCCAAGATTAGATTACCAGATTGCTATCGACATCAAGACAATTTCGCGTTTAGTTGTAATTAAAACTAAAGCAGAAAAGCCTCTCAAAATAAGTTGAAGAAAAGTGAACTAGTACTAGTAAAGGAAGAGATGCATGTTTCGAATAACCAGACGGTATTTTGGTCGAAAATTCTCCAATGAGAAAAGATGGAAATCATTCCTCATGGAATCTCACCTCATTTCTAGAATTTCTTCTTTAAAATCTTCTGGTAATTGCAACACATCGACATCATGTGCGATAATGGTGACTCTGAATCGATGTCTCGATAGTATCGGCGGAATTTGTCTTTCATCGAATGCGGCCAGCAATTGATTTTTTGTTGGTGTTTGCGTTATATGTACATTAGGATGATCCTTATTTGTATGGAGACAACAAATCGATAGTAATATAGCCGAAGATATCACACAAAAAATTGTATCCCGATTGGTGATGGTTTAGGCGTGACGGAGGGGCGTCAAAGTTCAGATTGCTCGCCTCAGAAAACGAACGTCGTATGTTACAAAACACAGTTTCGAGAAAATCGACTTTAAAGTTTAGAGCGGAGCTATACAAAAACTGTGCGGTAGATGTTTTTGAAATTTTAACGAGTTGTTAGAAGATATACGACTTTTCATTCAGAACGCATTTGTCGTATGTGACGTCTGCTCACAAATATATTTTTGACTTATAGCACATACGACAAAAGTATTTGGCTTTGCCAACATTACTAATAATAAACTTTAAAAAATATTGTTTTTTAAAAATGATTTACCATTTTTTATAAAAAAGTTCTAATTTGACGTTCGTATTTTATGTCAGACATATTTTACTTAGAAAATATGAGCACGATGAATGTATTTTAAATAAAAGGCATACTTTTTGTCCACAGTCTTTTTATTTAAATTCAAAACTTACTAATGGTATGGTAATGGTATGGTAATGGTATGGTAATGGTATGGTAATGGTATGGTAATGGTATGGTAATGGTATGGTAATGGTATGGTAATGGTATGGTAATGGTATGGTAATGGTATGGTAATGGTATGGTAATGGTATGGTAATGGTATGGTAATGGTATGGTAATGGTATGGTAATGGTATGGTAATGGTATGGTAATGGTATGGTAATGGTATGGTAATGGTATGGTAATGGTATGGTAATGGTATGGTAATGGTATGGTAATGGTATGGTAATGGTATGGTAATGGTATGGTAATGGTATGGTAATGGTATGGTAATGGTATGGTAATGGTATGGTAATGGTATGGTAATGGTATGGTAATGGTATGGTAATGGTATGGTAATGGTATGGTAATGGTATGGTAATGGTATGGTAATGGTATGGTAATGGTATGGTAATGGTATGGTAATGGTATGGTAATGGTATGGTAATGGTATGGTAATGGTATGGTAATGGTATGGTAATGGTATGGTAATGGTATGGTAATGGTATGGTAATGGTATGGTAATGGTATGGTAATGGTATGGTAATGGTATGGTAATGGTATGGTAATGGTATGGTAATGGTATGGTAATGGTATGGTAATGGTATGGTAATGGTATGGTAATGGTATTGTAATGGTATGCCATTGCCTATTTCTGTGGTCATAAGCAATAACAGCCTAAGTCGACTTAAGAAATTAGACCAGTTGAAATTTTTGCTGGTGATTTTTAATAGCAACATCGAGACATTTTTCAAGACTTTCTTTGGTATTTTTTTACTTTCTTTACAAACTATTAAATCCAATTCAATTTCAACTGGTCTAATTTCTTAAGTCGACTTACAGGTCAATTCTACTGTGGTAATAACTTTATTATTACCGGCAAACAAATTCACTCGGCAACTTTTACTCCTTTTTGGTATTCTGAGGGCAAAAGTTTGCTGGTAACACCGTTACCACCAAAATAGGTGGTAACATGTGGTAACATCAATATAAAACAGCTGATGTTTACTTTGAAAAATAAAAAAGCGAAAGTGCAATTGAACAAAATAAAGTGAAAATTAAACAAAATAAATAAAACAAAGTGAAAATCAAACAAATAAACAGGTATATAGTATTAATAAATCACAATAAAAACTGTGTATAACGTTTCTAACGCCAGTAATTCCTTTAATATAGTAAAAATGTCCGCGTTAATACTATTGCTGCTGGCTGAAGAAGATGAAAATGATGAAATTTTGGAGCGGAGACACAACTTGAAAAGCCTTCGGGACAGTCATGATCCGTTGCAACTTCCTTCCAATATTTTCAAGCAACATTTTCGTTTGCCAAAAGAAGCCTGTAAAATGCTCATAGAAGAGTTGTGGTTTGCTTTTCAATTCACCATACACACTGGTGAGTTTTTTTGCCATTAGATCGTTACCATCTGCTCAGAATCGCAGCCACTTTATTTGGTAACGTATTTTAGGGAAAATTGTTTGCCGATGGCAATTTTACCGGTAACGCGCAGCATAGGGCTGTTAGGCTGTTATTGCTGGTATGGTAATGGTATGGTAATGGTATGGTAATGGTATGGTAATGGTATGGTAATGGTATGGTAATGGTATGGTAATGGTATGGTAGATGGTAATGTATGGTAATGGTATGGTAATGGTATGGTAATGGTATGGTAATGGTATGGTAATGGTATGGTAATGGTATGGTAATGGTATGGTAATGGTATGGTAATGGTATGGTAATGGTATGGTAATGGTATGGTAATGGTATGGTAATGGTATGGTAATGGTATGGTAATGGTATGGTAATGGTATGGTAATGGTATGGTAATGGTATGGTAATGGTATGGTAATGGTATGGTAATGGTATGGTAATGGTATGGTAATGGTATGGTAATGGTATGGTAATGGTATGGTAATGGTATGGTAATGGTATGGTAATGGTATGGTAATGGTATGGTAATGGTATGGTAATGGTATGGTAATGGTATGGTAATGGTATGGTAATGGTATGGTAATGGTATGGTAATGGTATGGTAATGGTATGGTAATGGTATGGTAATGGTATGGTAATGGTATGGTAATGGTATGGTAATGGTATGGTAATGGTATGGTAATGGTATGGTAATGGTATGGTAATGGTATGGTAATGGTATGGTAATGGTATGGTAATGGTATGGTAATGGTATGGTAATGGTATGGTAATGGTATGGTAATGGTATGGTAATGGTATGGTAATGGTATGGTAATGGTATGGTAATGGTATGGTAATGGTATGGTAATGGTATGGTAATGGTATGGTAATGGTATGGTAATGGTATGGTAATGGTATGGTAATGGTATGGTAATGGTATGGTAATGGTATGGTAATGGTATGGTAATGGTATGGTAATGGTATGGTAATGGTATGGTAATGGTATGGTAATGGTATGGTAATGGTATGGTAATGGTATGGTAATGGTATGGTAATGGTATGGTAATGGTATGGTAATGGTATGGTAATGGTATGGTAATGGTATGGTAATGGTATGGTAATGGTATGGTAATGGTATGGTAATGGTATGGTAATGGTATGGTAATGGTATGGTAATGGTATGGTAATGGTATGGTAATGGTATGGTAATGGTATGGTAATGGTATGGTAATGGTATGGTAATGGTATGGTAATGGTATGGTAATGGTATGGTAATGGTATGGTAATGGTATGGTAATGGTATGGTAATGGTATGGTAATGGTATGGTAATGGTATGGTAATGGTATGGTAATGGTATGGTAATGGTATGGTAATGGTATGGTAATGGTATGGTAATGGTATGGTAATGGTATGGTAATGGTATGGTAATGGTATGGTAATGGTATGGTAATGGTATGGTAATGGTATGGTAATGGTATGGTAATGGTATGGTAATGGTATGGTAATGGTATGGTAATGGTATGGTAATGGTATGGTAATGGTATGGTAATGGTATGGTAATGGTATGGTAATGGTATGGTAATGGTATGGTAATGGTATGGTAATGGTATGGTAATGGTATGGTAATGGTATGGTAATGGTATGGTAATGGTATGGTAATGGTATGGTAATGGTATGGTAATGGTATGGTAATGGTATGGTAATGGTATGGTAATGGTATGGTAATGGTATGGTAATGGTATGGTAATGGTATGGTAATGGTCTGGTAATGGTATGGTAATGGTATGGTAATGGTATGGTAATGGTATGGTAATGGTATGGTAATGGTATGGTAATGGTATGGTAATGGTATGGTAATGGTATGGTAATGGTATGGTAATGGTATGGTAATGGTATGGTAATGGTATGGTAATGGTATGGTAATGGTATGGTAATGGTATGGTAATGGTATGGTAATGGTATGGTAATGGTATGGTAATGGTATGGTAATGGTATGGTAATGGTATGGTAATGGTATGGTAATGGTATGGTAATGGTATGGTAATGGTATGGTAATGGTATGGTAATGGTATGGTAATGGTATGGTAATGGTATGGTAATGGTATGGTAATGGTATGGTAATGGTATGGTAATGGTATGGTAATGGTATGGTAATGGTATGGTAATGGTATGGTAATGGTATGGTAATGGTATGGTAATGGTATGGTAATGGTATGGTAATGGTATGGTAATGGTATGGTAATGGTATGGTAATGGTATGGTAATGGTATGGTAATGGTATGGTAATGGTATGGTAATGGTATGGTAATGGTATGGTAATGGTATGGTAATGGTATGGTAATGGTATGGTAATGGTATGGTAATGGTATGGTAATGGTATGGTAATGGTATGGTAATGGTATGGTAATGGTATGGTAATGGTATGGTAATGGTATGGTAATGGTATGGTAATGGTATGGTAATGGTATGGTAATGGTATGGTAATGGTATGGTAATGGTATGGTAATGGTATGGTAATGGTATGGTAATGGTATGGTAATGGTATGGTAATGGTATGGTAATGGTATGGTAATGGTATGGTAATGGTATGGTAATGGTATGGTAATGGTATGGTAATGGTATGGTAATGGTATGGTAATGGTATGGTAATGGTATGGTAATGGTATGGTAATGGTATGGTAATGGTATGGTAATGGTATGGTAATGGTATGGTAATGGTATGGTAATGGTATGGTAATGGTATGGTAATGGTATGGTAATGGTATGGTAATGGTATGGTAATGGTATGGTAATGGTATGGTAATGGTA
>CAXKVI010000384.1:0-2500 GCA_964058755.1 Campiglossa producta
GGAGTCTTTTTATTCAAATATTGGAATGTTTTTTTTTAATAATTTTACATTGTCTCTTTTTTATCTCTTGAGATACCGAAATTTTTGACGAGCTTCTCTTCCAAGTTGTGGTGTGCTGCTATTGAGTTTTTTTCTACAACTTGGCGGGACCTACAGTTTTTTTCCAACCCCGAGCGGCACTGCAAAGCGAATGACTTTTAGCTGAGAAGCTTCTCATAGCAGAAATACACCCGGAGAGTTTGTCAAACTACTGCATAGGGGCGACCCTGTTTACAAAAATTATTTTCTGGAGTTAAATTCCACCTCTCTCTCTCCTGGGAATAAAGAGCAACACTTCAAGCAATATTCTGTCAGTGCCCACATGAACTTTGGCTCCAAACGAGCTATGGATCCCTACTTTTTTTCAGCAGTCGAATGCGCTGTAAAGAATTTCGTTGTCAAACTAGATGTCGCCCTCAGTAAGCAAACGTCATTAGCACACTACCCTGACACCACGGCGTCCGCCACGAGTATCACGTAATAAAATACTACATTAAAATTCAACCAACAAGTCGAAATTGTGCACTTAATTGTGTCGCGTACGCCACACGCAGCAAAGCGCTGGCTTATTTTTTTTAACTTTTAATGTCGCACTGATGGCACCATTTCAAGAGTTAATAAAAGTTTATATATTTTAATCATTCTCGATTCTTCTTTTACGATAAATTTAATGTTGCACGTGCCTATAAATTTCGTATAAACGCAAGTCTACTACATGCTTGGGGCTATTCACGTAGTCGGTTAAAAAATAGAGTTTACCTAAGTGACAGTAATCACGTTAATATGTAATATGCGTTGACAACAGTGTCGATGATGGCATTAACCGTTGAGCAGTGATTACATTTCAGTTTTTGTTTTATGCTTTGAGTGGCTTCGTTGTGGCTAACCACAAATTGGGCGTCGTATGAGCGAATCTAGCAAGCGTAATGTTTAAACAATGGTCAAGTTGGTTAAGTAAATGTGATAATTGCTATTCATATATGTAGAGGTTATATTAAACAAACATACAAACAACATTGCTAACACGTGCACACACAGACTCATTTTTAAATTAAGAGATTTATTACAGAGTTAATGTTCAAAACGACAATAAACTTGTTCATATGCATGTATCTACAACTTTATATACAAGTGTAGACATATAAATGGCGTCCGGTGACATAGTGCGCCGCACAGGAAATGGATATTATGTTAAACATAACCATGACCATGACCATTACAATCAAAAGACTGAAGGGCTCGAAACATATTTCAAAAAGAGAATACACACAAGAAAGAAAGTATAACTATATAAAAAACCTAAAATAAAAATGACTTTAGCTGACGAAACCCCATTTTTTTTTAATTTTTTTTTTTTGAAGTTAATTTCTTAGGCGACTATATGAAGTTTTGATTGAGAGTAAAATTTGAAAAAAATGAATGCTGATGCAACGGAAATTATGCAACGGAAATATAAATTGTAGCCGCCTTTTAGGCGTATGTTGCAGACTTTCAGGCGTAGGCGAATTTCACTACGATGTTAAAACGTGCAAATAATAGGAGCTGAAATTCTCTGGATCTAGCTAACATTGCCAAAATTGTAATAGTTAGGCCAAGCAGAATTCATGGGTGTTGCCACTTATTGCGGTTTACTGGGTGCCACCTATCCCAGTTTTTTTTTTTTTAATATAAAGCAAGATATGCCAATAAGGTATCAAATGAAATTTTATTTTAATTTATTTTATTTTATTTTATTTTATTTTAATTTATTTTATTTTATTTTATTTTATTTTAATTTATTTTATTTTATTTTATTTTATTTTATTTTATTTTATTTTATTTTATTTTATTTTAATTTATTTTATTTTAATTTATTTTAATTTCATTTATTTTATTTTATTTTATTTTATTCTATTTTATTTTATTTTATTTTATTTTATTTTATTTTATTTTATTTTATTTTATTTTATTTTATTTTATTTTATTTTATTTTATTTTATTTTATTTTATTTTATTTTATTTTATTTTATTTTATTTTATTTTATTTTATTTTATTTTATTTTATTTTATTTTACTTTATTTTATTTTATTTTATTTTATTTTATTTTATTTTATTTTATTTTATTTTATTTTATTTTATTTTATTTTATTTTATTTTATTTTATTTTATTTTATTTTATTTTATTTTATTTTATTTTATTTTACTTTATTTTATTTTATTTTATTTTATTTTATTTTATTTTATTTTATTTTATTTTATTTTATTTTATTTTATTTTATTTTATTTTATTTTATTTTATTTTATTTTATTTTATTTTATTTTATTTTATTTTATTTTATTTTATTTTATTATATTTTATTTTATTTTATTTTATTTTATTTTATTTTGTTTTATTTTATTTTATTTTATTATATTTTATTTTACTTCATTTTATTTTGTTTTATTTTATTTTATTTTATTTTATTATATTTTATTTTACTT
>CAXKVI010000384.1:7500-25000 GCA_964058755.1 Campiglossa producta
CACGATTTACCTTGAATTTTTTTTTTTTTTTTTGGTAGATCAAAAAAGGCAACAGGCGTCGAATGAGAAGCAGAAAGTTATGTGGAAACTCGAAATGCGAATGAGCAGAAGTAATTGTTCTGTGAACTTGAAGATATATGGAAATAAACTTAGTAGTGGGATCAGAATTGAACGTCGCTCTCGAGTACGAAATGCTCTTAAGCCCTGGGGTCGAATAGTTACATACGATCACGAATCGAAAACCAGGCGAGAGAAAATTCGGTGATACGTCAATCGTATAAGCGAAAGGGGATTGCTAGATACGATAGCAATCGAAACGTAATTTATTTTCAATTCACAAAGTTTTGAATACCTTCAGTCACTCGGTCACGTATGTAAAAATCCGAACTACAAAATTTTACGTGACGTGTTGTACGATCACGGATGTCACGGTTCGGGCCTTGGACTTAAACTGTGGCTATGTGACCTTGGGAAATTTACAATTAATTATGCCCTTTAATCTATGTCATGTTCCAGAATGAGATGCTTTCAGATCAGCTATTGAAATTTCCCAAAATGACCCCAAATGTATCACAAAATGATACCAAAATGACCTCAAAATGTCACCAAAATTAACCGAATATGATCCCCTGATTTTCCCAAAAATGGTCCCAAATTGATCCCGGAATAGTCCCCAACTGATCCCGATAACAACCCCAATATGACCCCAAAATAACCATGAAATGATCGCAAAATGACCACAAAACTCCCGCAAATTGATCCCAAAATGATCCCAAAATAGCCACAAATGATCCCAAAATGACTCCAAAATGATAAAAAAATTACCGCAAAATGATCCCAAAATTACATCAAAATGAACCAAATATGATCCCAAAATTTTTCAAAAAAATTATCCCGAATTGATCCTAGAACAGTCCCAGAACAGTCCCTAAATGATCCCGAAAATTGTACCGGTGTCCTGCCGAATATAATGCGCATATCGTCCCGTTTCTGCCTTAACCTCGTATCTCCAAAAAAAAAGTATATTTCAAAATACGAAGAAAACCAACTAAAATTCTCAAGTTTTGCATACTTAAAATGTAGATACGAGGTAATTGATCGTACAAAAAACCACGGAGGTTTATATATTCTATCGATGTCTTAAAAGCATTTCTACATAAAAAACGAGTTTTCTCTTACGGAGGTTAAGGCAGAAACGGGACGATATGTAGCTTGAAAAGTACTTGAAGATAAAAGCGGATATGCCCAAAAAATATATGTATAATGGGATTAGGTAGAGACCCTATGTGGAAAACTTTTTAATTTCAAACGGGTGGCAACCCTGTAAAATATCCTATATCAGTTTTTCTTAAACATTGAACAAGATATGCCAAAATGGCTATCAGACTAAAGGTATTTTCAGCCGTACTCCATATAAGATATTTTCAGCCAGGGTTGCCACTTAACCCCATTTTTTTATTCTTCAGTATATAGAAGTACAGCCTAAAATGCCTTTTGTTTGACCCCTCTATTCCATATTTCACCCAATTTTTTTTAATTTCAAACGGGTGGCAACCCTGTAAAATATCCTATATCAGTTTTTCTTAAACATTGAACAAGATATGCCAATATGGCTATCAAATTATAAGTATTTTCGGCCATATTCCAAGTAATATATTTTCAGCTAGGGTTGCCACCTAAACACATTTTACTTGTCCTTTGGGCTAGGTAATAACTTCGCGTTTCACGTGAAATAGCTCTCGAAATCCATACAAAATTTTTTGTCCACGGCTTTGATGTTAGTAATATGATGTAATATTTCGAAAACGGTGGAAGCTATTTAGAGGGTTGCCACCTATTTCAACGTTTTTTTTTTTAGTTGAGCAAGATATGTCAATAAGGGTATCAAATTAAAGGTATTTTCGGCCGTATTTCAACTAAGATATTTTTAGGCAGGGTTGTCGCCTAGTGTCGCCACCAAACACCATTTTCTAATTCCTTCGTATTTCAACCAATATCTCAGGAGGTTGTTATGCGATTTAGATCAAATTTGACATATAGATAGTATGCTTTATTCTGAGGCTTTCTACTTGGGTGTTGCCACTTTGATCGATTTACAGGGTTGCCATCTGTCCCAATTTGTTTTCAATATTGAGCAAAATGTGGCATTATCGGTATCAAATTAAAGGTATTTTCTGTCGCATTCTAACGAAGATATTTTCAGGCAGGGTTGCCACCTCTTCATGTTAAGACTTTCTGCTTGGGTGTTGCCACTTTGGGTGGTTAACAGGGTTACCACCAGTCCCAAATTCTTTTAAATATTGAACAAAGAATACCAATATGGGTATCAAAATAAAGATATTTTTCGGCCATATACCAACTAGGGATTTTTTTAAGGCAGAGTTGCCACCTAAACCCATTTTATTTATTCCTTCGTTTGTATAACGACCAAAATTTTGGCCTTGGGGTATTTTTCGGGGTGGCCACCTATTGCCGCATTTCAACGAAGATATTTTCAGGCAGAGTTGCCACCTAACGAAAATTTATTTATCCCTTAACTTTAAAAATACACTTATATCTTTGTTTTGGACAAATATGTCATTTTCAGATTTGAATTAATGAAATCGAAGCAGTAGATTGGCTTTTTTGCTGATACCAAAATTTTACTGTTAATTTTATGAGCCTACCTCTCCCAATTCACCTTATTAGGCATAGTTTTATTAAAATTATTTTACCTAACAAATTTTTTCAAACAAAATGTTTGAAGAATTTTTTTTTTATTTAAATTTTATTTTTTATTTTTTATTTTTTTTTCAATAGAACTTGTTTTTAAGAAAAAGTAGTATTTTATATACTTTTTTTCGTCGCACTAAGTTTACACTAAAAACACTTATTTATTTTCACTACATTAACTCGTTGATATTTTTTCGATTTATTCATAAAAAAACACTAAATAGTTTTCGAAATTCGTTGAAAAATTACGAAAAGAGCAACACGATCACCGCATGCGTCGCGTTACATTTTTGCATTTTCAGTTAACTATATGTGAATTAAAAAAAAAAAATGGAGAATACTACAAAATGTAGACAACACGAACGATTCGTTGCGTTTTTTTGACCGTTGACCGAATAACGATCGAAAGGCACAATTGCATTGAAGCGGCAACAACACTTCGTTTCGTTTGAATACTCGCGATAGACTGACGACATATCGAGTGCAATGGCAACAGAGCAACTCAAAAACTCAACAGCCAAAGTAATGTGACGTGTGTGTGTCTATAAAAAAAAGTTGCTGGTGAAGAAAGAGCGGGAAAAGAAACAGAAACGAAAGAAGCAGAAAAATCACCTTACGGCATGTCAGTTCCAGAGCGTATGTATCTTTGAGATATGCAGATACAAAATATTTTAAAAAAGAAAAATAAAGTCAACCAAGCCAACAATAATAAAAAATAAGAATATCAACGAAAACAACACGACTACAAAAACGAAATACAAAACAAACTAAGATCACAAGAAGTCGCTGCTAAACTCATCCAATTGGAACACATACACCAGCAAAGCAGCTGTATCTGTGTGAACGCATATACAGCTGATCATGACTCTTTGTAGTTGTTGTTGTTTATGTTGTTGTTAAAGCCGGTTGTTGATTTAACCTGGTCGTTGATGGTGACTTTGTCGCTTGTTCGGTCACTCAGTCATACGATCGTTTAATAGGGCGATCGGTGTTCTATAAAGTGAGACGATCAGTTGCTTGGGTACTCTTCTGTTGTTCTTAACAAATGCTTACATCACGTTTTGTTGTCTCACGCCGTTATTGTTTTTTTAACTTCTTATTGTTTATTTTTTTTTTCTTTTATGCACAGAAGGCATAGAGTTCTATGTGTGTTCCATATGTGAGTATGTCTATGTATTGCTGCAGGAAATAACTTTTGTGGGAGATCATTAAGTGAGCACAAAAAATTGCACCTGCTTGCAAGCAACAAATGAGTGCCAGCATTTTAAAGAGAAAACTAAGAAACTAGAAGAGAAATTTGGCTTTTAAGAGCAAACAGGCATAAGAGTGAAATGTTGCTAAGCGTTCAACCAACATGTTGCACGACAAAATTTTATTTGCTATCATTTTATGGATTTCTATAATGATTTACTCTTACTTTCTCTACAGGCTTACATACTTATGCATGGGAACTAAATTTGAAACGACCGCTATTTAAGTCTCTGTACTCTCTATGAGTTTATCAAAAAAATGTGTGCTCATTTTTGCCAGCTTCATAGCCAGTTCACGCGATAATAGCAAGGTAATATGATGTGTGATATCTCAAATCGCCTAAATGTAGGCAACAAAATAAAAATGTTCAAATTACACTCTTTTATATTCTAATCAAATCTAAACCGCCTAAGTGCATACTACACACATCTCTTTCGTGTATTGATGAACTCATACATATTAGGAATGCCAATTCCGTTTGTTATATGAATGGAAAATCCCGAATATTTACACTTTCAAAAATTTTTCAGAAACCGCAAAAAAACTGTGTCAGAGTCAAAAAACCACAATTTGGGAGTTTAAAGGGGCGTTACTAATTATGTTTTCAAATCTCAAAGATTAATTACAGTTGGTATGACTAAAATTTCAAAACCAAAGACACGGCCACCATTTCTTTGTTCAACGACAAATCTGCAGCTGCCTTTTTTTGTGTAATTTAACTTTTTTTGCGTAATTTGACTTTTTTTGTATAGGTAGGTAGCCAGGTAAAATGGCTGCGACCAAAAAGGTCGCCCAAGAAAGCCGTTTTTATGCCATGAAAACTCGCGATATGTGATGTAATATGTGTGTTTAATTTTAATCCGTTTTCTAATAATAATATTAATAATTTGATACTTTTTAATTTTATTTAACTCCTTTTTTAGTTTAACTTTACTTAATTTTTTATATTATTTTACTTCTTCTAATTGTCCTCCCTTTTTGTTGATTCTATTCCTTTTTTGTTTAAATTTTTGCTTAATTTTACCCCTTTTTGTTTAATTTTACTCCTTTTTTGTTTAATTTTACCTCTTTTTTTGTTAAATTTTACTCCATTTTTTTAATTATTTTATTTTTTTGTTAAATTTTACTCCTTTTTTTAATTGTACTTTTTTGTTTAATTTTACTCCTTTTTTAATTTTACTCCTTTTTTCTGTAATTTTACTTTTATTTCTGTTTAATTTTACTCCTCTTTTTGTTAACCTTTTCTCCTTTTTTTGCCTAATGCTACCCCTTTTTTCAATTTTACTACTTTTTATACCTTTCATGAACATGAAATGGTATTATAACTTTGGTCCGATGTTTGTAAGTATGAGAAGAAGAAGAGATAGACCCATCAATAAGTATACCGAAATGATCAGGATGACGAGATGAGTTGATTTAGCCATGTCCGTCTGTCCGTCTGTCTGTCTGTCTGTCTGTCTGTCTGTCTGTCTGTCTGTCTGTCTGTTTGAACGCAAACTAGTCCCTCAGTTTTTGAGATATTTGGCTGAAATTTTGTATGCGGCCACCATTTTCTAATATAGGGATCATTTGTCGGAACCAGCAAGATCGGACCGATATTACATATAGCTCCCATACAATCGATTGTTCCGATAAACGGATTTTGGGCTATAACTCCTGTAATTAAACACCTAGAAACGTAAAATTTTGGAAGTATTGCTATTTTGATATGTGAAATATCGATGTTGAAAATTATCGAGATGGGATAAATATTTCACATAGCTCCCATACAATCGATTGTTCCGATAAATGGATTTTGGGCTATAACTCCTGTAATTACACACGTAGGAACGTGAAATTTTGTAAGTGTTGCTATTTTTATATGTGAAATATCGATGTTGAAAATCATCGAGATGTGATATATATTTCACATAGCTCCCATACAATCGATTGTTCCGATAAACGGATTTTGGGCTATAACTCCTGTAATTAAACACGTAGGAACGTGAAATTTTGTAAGTGTTGCTATTTTTATATGTGAAATATCGATGTTGAAAATCATAGAGATGGGATATATATTTCACATAGCTCCCATACAATCGATTGTTCCGATAAACGGATTTTGGGCTATAACTCCTGTAATTAAAACCTAGGAACGTGAAATTTTGGAAGTATTGCTATTTTTATATGTGAAATATCGATGTTGAAAATTATCGAGATGGGATAAATATTTCACATAGCTCCCATACAATCGATTGTTCCGATAAACGGATTTTGGGCTATAACTCCTGTAATTAAACACGTAGGAACGTGAAATTTTGTAAGTGTTGCTATTTTTATATGTGAAATATCGATGTTGAAAATCATAGAGATGGGATATATATTTCACATAGCTCCCATACAATCGATTGTTCCGATAAACGGATTTTGGGCTATAACTCCTGTAATTAAAACCTAGGAACGTGAAATTTTGGAAGTATTGCTATTTTTATATGTGAAATATCGATGTTGAAAATTATCGAGATGGGATAAATATTTCACATAGCTCCCATACAATCGATTGTTCCTATAAACGGATTTTGGGCTATAACTCCTGTAATTAAATACGTAGGAACGTGAAATTTTGTAAGTGTTGCTATTTTTATATGTGAAATATCGATGTTGAAAATCATAGAGATGGGATATATATTTCACATAGCTCCCATACAATCGATTGTTCCGATAAACGGATTTTGGGCTATAACTCCTGTAATTAAACACGTAGGAACGTGAAATTTTGTAAGTGTTGATATTTTTATATGTGAAATATCGATGTTGAAAATCATAGAGATGGGATATATATTTCACATAGCTCCCATACAATCGATTGTTCCGATAAACGGATTTTGGGCTATAACTCCTGTAATTAAAACCTAGGAACGTGAAATTTTGGAAGTATTGCTATTTTTATATGTGAAATATCGATGTTGAAAATTATCGAGATGGGATAAATATTTCACATAGCTCCCATACAATCGATTGTTCCGATAAACGGATTTTGGGCTATAACTCCTGAAATTAAACACGTAAGAACGTGAAATTTTGGACGTATTGCTATTTTGATATGTGAAATATCGATGTTGAAAATTATCGAGATGGGATAAATATTTCACATAGCTCCCATACAATCGATTGTTCCTATAAACGGATTTTGGGCTATAACTCCTGTAATTAAATACGTAGGAACGTGAAATTTTGTAAGTGTTGCTATTTTTATATCTGAAATATCGCTGTTGAAAATCATCGAGATGGGATAAATATTTCACATAGCCCCCATACAATCGGTTGTTCCAATAAACGGATTTTGGTAGATAACTCCTGTAGTTATATAGGTAGGAACGTGAAATTTCGTAACTATTGCTATTTTAGAATGTGGAATGTCGATGTTAAAAATCAATGAGATTGGACCAATATAACACATCGCCCCCATATAATCGATAGTTCCGATAATTTCGGTATGAGCTTAAGTTAAATTCACACAGGCTGTACTGGGATCAAACAGTGAAAATCGTGACGCTTATTCATGAAAGGTATTTAGCCTTCGGCACAGCCGAAGACAGCTTTCCTTACTTGTTTTGTTTAATTTTATTTCTTTTTTTGGTTTAATTTTACTCTCTTTTGTTTAGTTTTAGTTTGTTTCGTTTAATGTTACTCTTTTTTGTTTCATTTAACTCCTTTTTTAATTTTACTCCTTTTTTGTGTAATTTTACTCTTTTTTTGTTTAATTTTAATCCTTTTTATTCTTAATTTTTCTTATTTTTTGTTAAATTTTACTCCTTTTTTGCTTAATATAATTCCACTCGTTTTTTGTTTAATTTAATTTTACTCCTTTTTTGTTTAATTTTACTTCTTTTTTGTTTACTTTTACTCCTTATTTTCTTAAAGTTTACTCCTTTTTTTGTTGAACTTAACTTTATTTTTATTGAATTTTACTCCTTTCTTTGTTCTATTTTACTCCTTTATTGTTTTATTTTACTCCTATGTCGTTTAATTTTATTTCTTTTTTGGTTGAATTTCACTCCTTTTTTGTTTACTTTTACTCAATTTGCACTGCGAGAAGTTTCGACGTGGTCCTCTCGCTGCGGACTTAGTATCAACCCAGGGAAGGTGGAACTTGTCCTCTTCACCAACCGGTACAAAATACCGCCACTAAGCCTACCAGAACTAGATGGCACGCGCCTGGGCTTGTCGGATAAGGCCAAGTTTCTAGGCATAGTTCTGGACAGGAAATTGAATTGGAAGGAGAATGTTCTTCAGCGCCAGAAGAAAGCTTGCATCGCTCTTTACACATGCAAAAGAGCCATTGGCAAAAAATGGGGGCTCAGCCCTACAGTATGCAGTTGGATCTACACGGCCATCATTCGCCCAATCATGCTTTATGGAGTCGTCGTATGGTGGCCTGCGCTGAGCAAGGCAACATACCTGAATCTGTTGCGGAAAGTCCATAGATCCAATATGATCTGTATAAGCGGTGCGCTAAGGACAACGCCCAACGAAGCCCTCCAGGTCATTCTGGGCATTTTGCCACTTGATCTGGAAGGGTTTCGGTCAGCGGCGGCATCAGCTCTGCGCCTAAGAGAAACCTCCAGTTGGACTGCGGGTACTATTGGACACTCCAGTATTCTGGAATCTTACAGCTTTCTCCCTCTAAGCACAGATCGTTGTGCGACTACTACAGTCGGGGATAGCTGTTTCAAAATAAACATTCCCAGCAGAGAAGACTGGGAGAGGACGGATTGGTGTCCCGAAACAAATGGTGGCACTTCCATATACACCGACGGCTCGAAGTTGGACGGCAGAGTTGGAGGAGGAGTTTATTCAAGGGATTTGGACCTTGAGCTCTCCTTCAGACTACCTGATCATTGTAGCGTCTTCCAGGCGGAAGTCTCGGCAATCCTGGACGCCGCGGCCTGGTTAAGCAAAAGTGTTATCGGAGAAGATATCGCTATTTTCAGCGATAGCCAAGCGGCCATCAAATCCCTTGGCTCATACACGTTCAACTCTGAACTGACGCTCAGCTGTCGTCGATCTCTTCAGGAGATGGCCCAACAGAACCGCGTAAACCTCATATGGGTCCCGGGACATAGGGACATTGAGGGAAACTGTAAAGCAGACGAGCTTGCCAGGCAGGGCACGACCAAGCAGGTTCTTCAGGATAAAGAGCGCTTAGGTATGCCGTTTGCCACATGCAAACTAATGCTGAAGGAGCACACACTCCGTCAAGCCAACGAAAGATGGCTGCAATCCCCAGGGTGTCGCATATCGAAACAAACCTGGCCAAAATGGGATCTTAAAAGGTCTAGACGCATTTATGCCCTAAATAGGAGGGAAATCTGCATATTGATAGGGGTATTAACCGGTCACTGCCTCATTGGTAGGCATGCAGAAAGGCTAGGTGTGCCCTACCGACGATGCTGCAGGAGTTGCAAAGATGATGAGGAGGAGGAAACAGTGGAGCACCTCATCTGCAACTGTCCGGCTTTAAGCGGCGCGAGAACGCGCTTTTTGGGAGTTCCGTTCCTGGATAGCCTAAGCCAGATCGCGGAACTGGACATAAAGGACTTGGTGGGCTTCATAAAGTCATCTAAGTGGTTCGAGGAGGAGTAACAGTGTCGGTTTAGGAGTGTCAGTCCCGGGATTCTGCTATGTGGAAAATCCCAACAACTCAGGGATTTTCCATATGGCTGGGTCCCGGGACTGACTTTCCTTGTGTTGGTGGTATCACAACGGGCCTTTCAAAACTGGCCTAAGTGTGCCTCTGCGGCAGCCACTTGAACCTAACCCTACTCAATTTTTAGTTTCATTTTTCAATTTTTTTTATTTTACTCCTTTTTTATTTAATTTAACTCCTTTTTTGATTAAATTTAATCCTTTTTTGGTGAATTTTAATGCCTTTTTTTGTTGAACTTTATTCCTTTTTTTGTTGAATTTTACTACTTATTTTGGTAAATTGTACTCCTCTTTTTGTTTAATTTTACTCCTCTTTTGTTTAATTTTACTCCTTTTTTGTTGAATTTTACTCCTTTCTTACTTTTTTTAAGTTTACTTCTTTTTTATTTAATCTACTCCGTTTTCTGTTGAATTTTACTACTTATTTTGGTAAATTTAACTCCTCTTTTTGTTAACCTTTACTCCTTTGTTTTGTTTAATTTGAATCCTTTTTTGTAAAATTTTACCCCTTTTTTCAATTTTACTCCTTTTTTGTTTTATTGTACTCATTTTTTGTTTAAGTTTAGTACTATTTTGTTTAATTTTACTCCGTTTTTCTGATATTTCGCTCTTTTTTTTTACTCCTTGAAAGGATGCACAACAAAATAAACGAAATTTTTTTTGAAGATAACGTTATCAAAAAATATGTACATATTTTGAAAAAAAAAAATCGAGAATTTTCGTTTCTAATTGATATTTTGAAGTTTAAGTATTTTTGTGACCATTTTTTGTATGGAAAAATATACTCTAACTCGAAAAACCGAAATTAGGAAAATTTTCTAGATTTTTATTTTGATTTCAACGAATTGTTTAAACTTTTAAATATCGAATCGAAAACAAAATATTTTTATTTTTTTAATAAAAATAACGTGATTATGCAGGTCTGGTTTCAAGTCCCTAGGTTCCCAGTAAGTTAGTTAAAAGTTGATCGCAAGATTGCCACTTTCAAACGAATTTTCGAAAAATCTCGATCCCTGCGCCACCTACCGGAATTTTTTTATTGTATTGTCACCGGGTAACTACTGCCAAATGTGTCAAGTTTCAAGTCTCTAGCTTACGGGGAAGTTACTCAAAAATCGATCGCCAGAACCATACTATATATATATGCCAAATCGCGTCATCTGTTACCGATATATTCTAGTCCATTGCCACTATTTGTTTGCTTAAGTCCCAACACTGTTGCCACTATTCATTTCCTCAAGTCCGAACACTGTTGCCACTATTTTTAATTCAAATTCTACTCTCTATAAAAAAAAAATTTCGTTAAATTATGTCAAACAAAAGGTCATTCATCAGCTTCCTCGCTACCTATTACAGCATGGGAGGCCTCAAAAGAAGCTATTTGATTTTGTCACAATTTTTTTCCAATTTCTGAAAGATTTTTGCTTTTCTCTTTCAAAAGAACAAAATATAGACTTTACGCTTTGGTTTTTGGGCCTAAATAATTTTTTTTTTTTTTTTTACCAAAAGTGATAATAGATCTTAGTATCTACTCATATTTCAATGCTGGAAATAACTCAATTTCGTCCTGGCTCAACTTTAGCTTTTATACCATATCGTGATAGAGTTTGCACCTAGAAATTAAAAAAATGTTGCTCATACGCAGTGTTGACCAAATATGGATTTTGAACAGTTTCTACTAATTTCTTCAACTTCCTTCGAAATATCGAATGAGAACTATGCTAGGTCACATAAGTCGAATGTAACTAATCTGAGCACTCATCAGGTTTATGTTAGCGATCATACTCAAAGTGATTGTGTATATGGGTCATTCCATGCCAAGTCGACAAATATTTTACCTCACTCCCTTCGATTTCGCTAAAAATTTGCTATCTTTTTCTACCCCCCGAAAGACATTTTTCAGAATTTTTTTAAATTTTTTTCCCCAAATCAAAAAAAAATATGAACTTTAAAAAAAATGTTTTTTTTAATGCTGTAACTTTTTCAAAAATCGACCGTTTGGGATCATTTTTTTTTTTTTTTAATTTTTGTTTTTAAATGGAGTTTTCGGAAAAAAAAATAAAAAAAATAAAATTTTTTTTTTTTTTCGAAAAAAAAGTCGGACCCTTTTTTTATTTTTATTTTTTTTTTTAAACTCCAACTAATTCTGCAATAAGCCCCGCTAATAACAAGATGAGCCGACAAACTTTTCTATTTTTTTTTTATTGAAAACTTGGCTCATTTATATCACAAGAATCTCTTCTATTTTTTTTTTATTGAAAAAAAAAAAACTTTATATAACTTTTTAATGAAATTTTTTTTTTCAATCAAAAAAAAAATGGAAGCGATTGTCGGCACATCTTGATATTAGCAGGGCTTATTGCAGAATTAAAAAAAAAAAAAAACTAATGGCGGCGATATACCAACAGGTTATCATAACCTCTAACGAGATTTTTAGCCAAGCTTCTCTTTCCAACTTGTGGTGTGTTGCTTTAGAGTTTTTCCTACAAGTTGGCGGGACCTACAGTTTTTTGCCGACTCCGAACGGCACTTGCAAAGCAAATGAATTTTTTGCTGAGAAGCTTCTCATGGCAGAAATACCCCCGGAGAGTTTGCCAAACTACTGCCGAGGGGCGACCCCGTTTTAGAAAAATTATTTTTCTAAATAATTTTTGATGTTACTTTTGCCGGGCATCGAGCCGCCACGACTTGGTGTAGAAGGCCGAACACTTAACCGCTACACCAAGGGGGCCGCCCCTGCAGAATTAGTTGGAGTTTTAAAAAAAAAAATAAAAATAAAAAAATGGTCGGACTTTTTTTCGAAAAAAATTTATATTCTGGGCTTTTAAACATTTTTTTTTCCGAAAACTATATTTAAAGACAAAAATTTAAAAAAACATGATCCCACACGGTCGATTATTGAAAAAGTTACAGCATTTAAAAAAAAAAAAAAAATTTTTTTTTAAGTTCATAACTTTTTTTGATTTGTGGAAAAAAATTTGAAAAAATTCTGAAAAAAATGTCTTTCGGGGGGTAGAAAAAGATAACAAATTTTTAGCGAAAGCGAAGTGGGTCAGGTAAAAAATTTGTCGATTTGGCATCGAATGACCCATATGTATGTAGGTGTTTCTTATAGTCTAGTTTAGTTTTTATTGAAGTAAATTTTTATGTAAAATTACTTACGCAGTGGAGTTTTTGCCAAAAGTTTTGGTGAACCGCCACCAGCACTCGCCATGCTCAAATCACTCTGGGAGCTTTTCTGGCTATCTTTGCTGTATGAACGACCACTGTAAAGAAAGAAAAAACAGAAAAAATGTTTACTAACATTGTTGTCAAAGTTTATTTATATTTAAATTTACAATTTTTGCAATATGGGCAAGCGATAAAATCGCAAATGTTGACTTTGGAAGTATCTAGTATAAAGGAAAAAATTTACAAATTACTATAAAAATGCATCATTTGTAGAAGCGCACTATGACTTGAGTGATCTGATCTTTGTACAGTAGGAAGTGTTTGTTTAGTGGCATTACATCATTATCATTCTAAACTTGATATATTGATACCTAAGTGTGATTATGCACTACCTACCTACATACATACAAACATATACAGCTTTACCTAAATATATGAATAAGCACGTTTGTATATGCAATAGATCGTGATCACGTTCATTTTGATTTGAGAAAAAACAATTGTAAACTATTCATTTGTTGCCCATTTAAAAGCAATAACAAAAATAGTTATACAACAAGTTTGTCGCTTAATCTGTAATTGGATATGAACATCATTTGAGTAGAGATTTGTTATTTAATAGAATATATAATTAGATAAATTAATGGGATTATCAAATTAGTGGCGAGATAAATTCAATAACTGACATTAAGACAAGCATTTTAAATTAATTTAAAATCAATCAAATTTCGGTAAGCTAGATTTAAAATGGGATTATTTACATATGGCGAGTAAATTATGGAATTTTTTTGATATGGATTTCTGATGTCACTTTTTTTTTCAAAAAATCAAATAGATTAATCCCTCAACAATCAAATAATTCCTCTGGAAATTAACAAAAACCATTCAATGTCCCACCCTTTACTATTTATTCCATTGTACTCGCATTTTTAACATTACATCACAGATAACTGTAGTTACGATGCATTAAACGGAAAACCAAACGAATTTGTTCAACGAATTTAGACCGGAAGTGCAGCCAAATTGGATATTCGCAAAAAACTAAAAGGAAAACAATGAAAAAATGCTATCAAGAAAACAATGAGATTGAAAATGTGCAATGGAAGCAGGTGAATTCGAGACATAGTGAGAAAAATTTGTTAAAGTAGTGGTCAAATGTATACGTATGTATATTGTTATTGTAGTAGTTGTGCATTGAAAAAATAATAGAAAGGAAAACTAAAACGTGACAAGAGAACAAGTAAAACGAAAATATTGTACAAAATTGAATTAAACTAAATTATATTAAATAAAATTATTGCCAAAAAATAAATAAAAAATTACATGAAATAAAATAAAATAAAATAAAATTAAATTAAATTTAAAATAAAAATTTAATTAAATTAAATTAAATTAAACAAAAAAAAATAAAATAAAATAAAATTAAATTAAATAAAACTATAATAAAATAAAATACAAAAGTAAAATATTAAAAAAAATAAAGATATAAAAATAAAACAAAATAAAATAAAATAAAACCAAATTAAATAAAAATAAAATAAAAATTAAATTAAATAAAAATAGATGTATATTGGAAGGATTTTTCGTCATCCCTTGTCAATTTTGGTTTTGTAACAAACCGGTTTCGGCGATCCGCCATCTTCAGGGTTTGATTTCGTTCTAAAAATAATCTATCTATACTATAATAAAACTGTAGAAAAGTCGTGTCTGTACATTGAAAATTTCTTTGAAAAAATGACTGGGAATGACTTGAGGAATGTTATAGAGTCCATCTCAACCATTTTTAGAATTATTGTCTGTCTGTTTGTCTGTTTGTCCGTTTGAACGTAAGGATCTCGGAAACTAAGAAACGGATTTTAATGAGACTTTTTCTGGTGGACAGCTTGAAGCTTAGAAGGAGCCCTAAACTATATTTTATCAAAATCGCCCAATAAACAAAAAAGATATAGTCATTTTAAGTGAGGTACCTATGAAATTTTTTTTTGAAAAATTCACTTTGTTTGTCAAAAAAATAACAAAGCGTGCCTCTCACAAATTTTTGTTTAGCATTTTTTTTCAATTTCAGCTAAATCAGTGGCGTAAAAAATTTGGGAAATAAAATTTTTAAATCTATTCATCCATTCACTTATCTCTAATAAAACTCTGGAAAAGTTGTGTCTGCTCATTGAAAATTCCCTTGAAAAAATGACTGGGGGTGACTTAGGGAATGTTGCATGGTCCATGTGAACCATTTCTAGAATTATGGTCTGTCTGTTTGTCCGTTTGTCCGTTTGAAAGTAAGGATCTCGGAAACTGAGAAACGGATTTTAATTAGACATTCCCTGGTGGACAGCTTGGAGCCCTAAACTTTATTTTATCTAATCGCCCAATAAACAAAAAAGATATAGTCACTTTAAGTGAGGTACCTATGCAATTTTTTTTTTGTAAATAGATTTATATGAATAAAAATTCACTTTGTTTGTCAAAAAAAAAAAAAGCGCGCCTTTCACCTGGAATAAAACTCTAGACAAGTTGTGTCTGCACATTGGAAATTCCTTGGCTAAAATTACTGAAAGTGACGAAGGGAATGTTATAGAGTTCATCTGAACTATTGTTATATTTTTTGTCTTCATTTTTATCAATGAGAGTGGGTATCAAAGTAGGAGCAGATGAGGTACTGAGGTTAAGGAGATGGAAGGAAGGAAGTATTTCGGAAAAACTCTACTGGAATTGCCAACAGAGATAAGGGCTTAACCCAAACATATGTGACAGAAAGGAATATGACATAGGAAAGAAAGCCAAGGAAAAGAGGTTGATGAAGAGGAATTGGACCCGAGAATAAGGTTGGCAAAAGCGAAAAAATTGTTTCAATAGAAATTAGTACCACCCTAAAATACAGATCCACCCGGACAACGTCGGGTTCCCTGCTAGTAATAAAATAAAATAAAATAAAATAAAATAAAATAATATAAAATAAAATAAAATAAAATGAAACAAAAGAAAATAAAATAAAATAAAATAAAATAAAATAAAAAAAAATAAAATAAAATA
This sequence comes from Campiglossa producta, assembly GCA_964058755.1. NCBI lineage: Eukaryota > Metazoa > Arthropoda > Insecta > Diptera > Tephritidae > Campiglossa > Campiglossa producta. The sequence goes on from CAXKVI010000384.1 coordinate 23,353, forward strand.
AAATAAAATAAAATAAAATAAAATAAAATAAAATAAAATAAAATAAAATAATATAAAATAAAATAAAATAAAACAAAAGAAAATAAAATAAAATAAAATAAAACCAAATTAAATTAAATTAAAAAAAAAATAAATAAAATAAAGTAAAATAAATTTAAATTAAACAAAAATAAAGTGAAAGTAAAATAAAATAATAATAAAATAAAAACAAATAAAATAATAAAATAAAAATTAAATTAAATAAAAATAAAATAAAAATAAAATAAAAATGAAAAAAAAATAAAAGTAAAATAAAAATAAGAATAAAAAATAGAAATAAAAAAATAAAAATCAAATTAAATAAAAACAAGTAAGGAAAGCTATCTTCGGCTGTGCCGAAGGCTAAATACCTTTCATGAATAAGCGTAACGATTTTCACTGTTCGATCCCCAGTACAGCCTATGTGAATTTAACTTTAGCTCATACCGAAATTATCGGAACTATCGATTATATGGGGGCGATGTGTTATATTGGTCCCATCTGATTGATTTTTAACATCTAAAATAACATTCTAAAATAGCAATACTTACAAAATTTCACGTTCCTACCTCTTTAATTACAGGAGTTATAGCCAAAAATCCTTTTATCGGAACAATCGATTGTATGGGAGCTATATGTTATATCGGTCCGATCTTGCTGGTTCCGACGAATGATTATTCTCATATAAAATAACGCCTCCATACCAAATTTCATCGAGATATCTCTAGAATTGAGGGACTAGTTTGCGTACAAACAGACGGACAGACGGACAGACAGGCAGACGGACAGACGGACATGGCTAAATCAACTCAGCTTGTCATCCTGATCATTTCGGTATACTTATTGATGGGTCCATCTCTTCTTCTTCTCATATTTACAAACATCGGACCAAAGTTATAATACCATTTCATGTTCATGATTAAGGATTAAAGAAAAATAATATGAAATAAAATAAAATAAAATTAAGTAAAATACAACAGCTTTTGTTTTGTACCATTTGATTTTTACTATGCTCAATCCGACATCCAAAGTGCGCTCCAATTGCTGTTTTCACTTTAACCACTAGCGTTGGTGATTATGCAACAAAGTGTATATATGTATGTAAATTAATTAACTGACCGCTTGTGCCATTATCAACACTTGATGCTATGTAAACATTGCCATTTGTTGTTGTCGCAAACAAATTGTGCATGCCATGGCTTTAAAGCAAGGACATTTGCCGCAGAAACAACAATAGCTGCCATCCACTATGACTTTAATGCGCTAGTTAAAAAAAATAAAAAGGAAATTCCTTTCTCTCTGGTACAAATAACGAAAAGTCAGTATAAAAATCAGTATTAAGCTCATAAAAATAGTTGGCCTACGAGTTACCGAATTGTTTACCCCATTTTCTCAGCATGAGCTTAAAAGTTGTGCAACGGCAATTCTTTGCTACTCAATTTATTTGCTTTAGTAACTGTAATAACAATTTTGCGTTGCATGAATTACATACACACACACTTGCTATGGAGCTTCTGGTGAATCGTAGCCCAAAGATGGCGTATAGAGCGAGAACAATGCACATGGCAGACGTTTAATTAAAGCAATTAACTTTTATATTTGCTCGCTACCTTTTGACTTTTTTGAGTAG
>CAXKVI010000384.1:30000-32500 GCA_964058755.1 Campiglossa producta
TTTTATTTTATTTTATTTTATTTTATTTTATTTTATTTTATTTTATTTTATTTTATTTTATTTTATTTTATTTTATTTTATTTTATTTTATTTTATTTTATTTTATTTTATTTTATTTTATTTTATTTTATTTTATTTTATTTTATTTTATTTTATTTTATTTTATTTTATTTTATTTTATTTTATTTTATTTTATTTTATTTTATTTTATTTTATTTTATTTTATTTTATTTTATTTTATTTTATTTTATTTTATTTTATTTTATTTTATTTTATTTTATTTTATTTTATTTTATTTTATTTTATTTTATTTTATTTTATTTTATTTTATTTTATTTTATTTTATTTTATTTTATTTTATTTTATTTTATTTTATTTTATTTTATTTTATTTTATTTTATTTTATTTTATTTTATTTTATTTTATTTTATTTTATTTTATTTTATTTTATTTTATTTTATTTTATTTTATTTTATTTTATTTTATTTTATTTTATTTTATTTTATTTTATTTTATTTTATTTTATTTTATTTTATTTTATTTTATTTTATTTTATTTTATTTTATTTTATTTTATTTTATTTTATTTTATTTTATTTTATTTTATTTTATTTTATTTTATTTTATTTTATTTTATTTTATTTTATTTTATTTTATTTTATTTTATTTTATTTTATTTTATTTTATTTTATTTTATTTTATTTTATTTTATTTTATTTTATTTTATTTTATTTTATTTTATTTTATTTTATTTTATTTTATTTTATTTTATTTTATTTTATTTTATTTTCTATTTTTTATTTTTTTTTTGTTTTATTTTATTTTATTTTATTTTTTTTTATTTTTTTTTCTTTATTTTATTTTATTTTTTTTTTTTTTTATTTTATTTTATTTTTTATTTTATTTTATTTTATTTCATATTTTATTATTATTTTTTTTATTTATTTTTTTTTTATTCTTTTTTATTTTATTATTATTTTATTTTGTTCATATTATTGTTACATGTTTTACTATTTTTTTTTTTTTGTTCTTTCACTTATAAGTTAAAAATTTCCCTACAGGGCAGCTATACATATAAAATGACATCTAAGTATGCAAATGTCATAGGAACTTCGGCTACATAGGTTCTTGCAAACCCAAAGCACACATGTATTTATGTGTGTCTGCACCAAACGCCCCTTCTCTATGCGTTATGTGGCATGCAACACACCAAAGTAAACAAGTTTAAATTGCATAATTAATGAAATTCAAATACAAATATGACTTTGGCTATATAGAAGACGTGGTATATCTAGTAATTATGTATGGTTGTGCCTGTGTGCTTCCATGTTTGCGCATTAAGATACCAACATCAATTCAACGTCAAAGCATAGCACATACCCCCAAGTAGAAGCTTTGTGATGTTTACTGCATGTGCTACTGAGATCACCTAAGTATTTATTCAGTTTCTCATGGCAGCTTTTAGTTAGCATAAACGTAAAGTGAAAGCAAAATACGTGACAATTGACTTTAGTATGCCATACCTAGAGTGTAATCTCATTAACGCAGTTGTGCAAGTCTTAATGTGAGTATGAGTTTCGTACATATTTTTGCAAAATTAGAAATTTGTTTGACGCTAACGTGTCACACTTCATTGGTTCCTATTTGAAAAGAGCTTAAGATAATGAGGTTGTAGTCAACATGTTTGAACTTGTCGAGTATGTTTGGTTTAGTGATTAAAACAACTTTGTAGTTATTGTAATAGTTAGTGTGATGAATAAAGATAAAATATTAAATAAAATAAAATAAAATTTAATAAAAAAAAAAAATAAAAAAAAAAATAAAATTAAATAAATCGAAATACACCAAAATAAAATAAAATAAAATAAAATAAAACAAAACAAAATAAAATAAAATAAAATAAAATAAAATAAAATAAAATAAAATAAAATAAAATAAAATAAAATAAAATAAAATAAAATAAAATAAAATAAAATAAAATAAAATAAAATAAAATAAAATAAAATAAAATAAAATAAAATAAAATAAAATAAAATAAAATAAAATAAAATAAAATAAAATAAAATAAAATAAAATAAAATAAAATAAAATAAAATAAAATAAAATAAAATAAAATAAAATAAAATAAAATAAAATAAAATAAAATAAAATAAAATAAAATAAAATAAAATAAAATAAAATAAAATAAAATAAAATAAAATAAAATAAAATAAAATAAAATAAAATAAAATAAAATAAAATAAAATAAAATAAAATAAAATAAAATAAAATGAAAATGAAATGAAATGAAATGAAATGAAATGAAATGAAATGAAATGAAATGAAATGAAATGAAATGAAATGAAATGAAATGAAATGAAATGAAATGAAATGAAATGAAATGAAATGAAATGAAATGAAATGAAATGAAATGAAATGAAATAAAATGAAATGAAATGAAATGAAATGAAATGAAATGAAATGAAATGAAATGAAATGAAATGAAATGAAATAAAATAAAA
>CAXKVI010000384.1:35000-39892 GCA_964058755.1 Campiglossa producta
GCTGCCAAAAAAGTCAAATAAATTAAATTGAAAATATCCAAAAAGTGGGTAGCGCCAGCAGCATAAAAGCTCAAAAGCGCATTATTTTATGACTCCTAGCATTTAAATAAATCTGCACACATTTGGCAAAGAAATCACAAAAATATCATAATAACGTCATATACATAAGGATATTGGAGAGCCAATAGCATACCATAAATTGTTAATGTCACTTAAAGCTTTACTTCAAAACAGGGGTGTCCAGGCTTTCAACCTAGTGGGTCACACAACAAAGTCATAATTTTTACTACAACATCGTTCCTGGAAACACAAAAAATAATTCGAAAAATTCTTGCGACTTTTGTTTATGGTTGCGTGGCACAATCACATGACGTTGTAGGACCACAGCGGGCCAAAAGAGCCACTAGGTGGACATGCCTGCTTTAAAATAAAACTAGCACAGATTAGGTTACTTGGCCAAAAAACAAACCATTTATAAAGTTTAGCTCGCTCTCTCCTCATCTCTCGGCCGTCTACAGTATCTAGAGCAGAGTTGAACCAGAGTAATCCTTGTCTAGCTTGGAATTTTGCGCTCCTCCTCAGTAACAGGTGTTGCTGGTATTTGGAGGACAGCTTTCCCTAGACGGGACCTAACAAAGGAGCTTAGAACATTGTCAAAGGTCTGCCTGTGGAGGAATCTGGTCCTCATGGCTGTAAGGAGTTATTCATTCATGAATGGGACCTGACCCTGATCTATCGACATTTCTACCGGCCGACAAAATCGGCTGCAGTGGGAGCGTAACTGCGGTCGAAGTCGTTTTGAGTCTTCTTTTTCAGAAAGGTATACCTACCTCGGAGATTCTTTCTGTCTATTGTCGACTCACGTAGGGTGGACCAAGGCTTCGAGCAGGGAAGGACCTACGAATCATCCAGATCAAAAACCAGCGGTTCGTGCTTAACTGTATCGAAAGCTTGAGATAGGTCAAGTGCAACTAGTACCATGTTGTCGTTTGGTTTTTTCTGATTAACTCCTTTTCCTTTATGGCTTTCAGCGCGGTGATAGTGATTCTCTTTATACGGAAACCATTCCACCATCGACTAACCTCAAGTTCGCTGTGCAATGAAGGAGGAGTAGAACTGCCACTAATGTCTTCACTATTGGCGTGAGGAGCGATGCCGACCGATCTGACTGCCGTGCGTTATGTAGTAGTTATGCAACCACGCCGTGAGTACTTAACTCTCTCCTTTACGATATATGAACTTTAGGTGGAGTTGGTTATGCCATCGGCTCCTATCGATTTCGACTTTTCTACTTCCTGATGGCCTTCTGTATCTTTAAGGCGGTGACGGAAATCCATTATTGTTTTTTTTTTCGTTGTCATCTCTAATTTGATCTCAGAACTGCGTACTCATATTCCTTTCATCATCATTTCATTCCTTTTTTTAGCGATAACTGACGCCAATTGGAAACGGCAAGGGAGTTCAAGTCATCCTCCACTTGTTGTTTCCATCTCAGTCGAGCCCACCCCCCTTCTTCTGCTGCCGAATTCGGGTGACGATAGGAAGACCTTCTGGGCTGGAGCTTCTTTGTCCATTCGCATGTCATGACCCAGCCAGCGGAGCCTTTGAGCTTTAATTCGCTGGATTATGGTCAGATCTGTGTAAAGCTCGTACAGCTCATCGTTAAATCTCCCTCGATACTCGGCGTTGGCATCACGGGAAGGGCCATAGATCTTCCGGTATTAGTTTAGATTCTTAGTTTATGCCCTACGTTTGCTAATTATATAAAAGTAGTCCTAAATTTTTTTATTACAGCAGATCATAACCTCATCCGAAGCTTCTGTTCAATTGCAACTCAACGATTTTTTTCTCTCATTTTTCAGCCAATTTATTCACATTTCCAACTTCCTCAATAATTTTTATTAATTGCTACATTTTTGCATTTGCTTATCATCATTTCGAGTTCAACCACAGCCAACATACGTTGGTACTTTGTAGTAAAATACGCTTATAAGTAATACTCAATTGTGTGCTCCCGCTAACCCCCGCTGCTCTTCTAGAGTATAAACTGCATCTGGGCGATCATTACATTGTTGCTACATTCAAATTGTTATGTTCGCTTGGTTCCCCGCAACTTGTGTATAATTTCAACTCAAAATCTCAGTTTTGCAGATTATACTTTAATAACTGTTGTTGTACTATCTGCTTCCACAAACAAAATATTTGTATAAGTACACCACATTACACGTTCATATATACATACATGTGTGTACGAGAACAACCTCTCCAGCAGACAGAGCACTCATCTGTGGCGCATAATAAGGTTCCATTAAGTTTAATTGCAATCGGACGTTCCAACGCCACCGCCCCCATTTGAACGCTAGCCAGCAGTAAAATGTAACCCCGCAGACAGACTGCTTACATTTGCTGCATAAATTCTGTTGTTTACATAATTAATGCTTCTCTTAAAGGCGCACTTGTTATACGATAACCACAGCGATGGTGGATGGATATGTTGCTGATTAAAGCTTCAAGCTTCCACCAAACGCGCGAGCGAAGCAAAAAATGGCAAATGAGGAATTTTCAAATGAGCAAATAGTAATTTTGAGCATACGTTTAATTAATCAACTTAATTATAATGCAAATATTTGATTGAGAAAAAAAAAACAATGATATTAATTCCTTATTGATAAAGTATGCTTTAAAATAAATTCCTTTTTATTCTACTTATTTTTTTATTTTATTTTTTCATTTCCTTTTATTTAGTAATATTTTATTTTACTTCAATTTATAGCAGCAGGGTGACCGAGCCGATTTTTTACATTTTTTCCAATATTCTTACTTTCCAACATAAACTTTTCAAAATGAATTTCCGAAAAAAATATCAAAAAGGTGGCAACTTTTTAAACCGACTAAAGTGGCAAATCCAAGTAGAAAATCTTAGAATATAGTATATCTACTATCCAACACATTTTTAAGAAATTATGGTTGGTATGCGGCTGAAGGTACCTTTGATTTGCTACCCATATTGGAATTCCTTGCCAAAATTTCAGAAAAAATTAGATAGGTCTCAAGCCTGTAAACCGCACTAAGCAAGCATACTACCTCTATGCCAAATTTCATCGAAGTCGGTCAAGCGGTCCAAAATGATCCCAAAAGAAACCTAAAAATATCCCAAAACGATCCTAAAAATATGTCAAAATTACCCCAAATGACAAAAAAAAATGGCCCAAAAATGATCTAAAAATCATACCGAAATGACCCAAAAATGATCCCAAAATTACCATAAAATTACCTCAAGATGGCTCAAAAAGTACCCCAAAATTACCCCCATGAACCCTAAATGACCCTAAAAAGACCCTTAAATGATATCAAAAAGATCCGAATATTACTCCAAAATTGAACTCAAAATGATCCCCAAATAGCCCCTAAATTATCCCAAAATTACCCCTAAATGATCCCAAAATTATCCTAAAATAATCAAAATATAATCCCGAATATATAAATACAATGTTGTAAAATGGTAACCCTGTTTGGCAAGCCTATTTTATTTCATACCCATATTGGCATGTCTTTCTACATTATTTAAAAAAAAAATTGAGATATGCGACAGACCTGTAAACCGCCCAAGTGGCAACACCAAAGTGGACAGTCTTAGGAATCGCATACTATCTCTATGCCAAATTTCATAGAAATCCTTCGAGTGGTTCTCGAGATAGTACCGGATATACTGCGATACCTTATATTTGATACCCATATTGGCTTATCTTACCCAATAACTATTACAAAAAAAGTGAGATAGGTGGCAACCCTGTAATACCCCTCAAGCGACAACACCCAAGTGGATAGCCTTGAATCAAACATACTATCTCCATGCCAAATTGCATCCAAATCGGTTAAGCGGCTCTCGATAAAGTACAGGGTAAAGATGGCAACCCTACTTAAAAATATTTTAGTTGGCATGCCGCCAAAAATACCTTTCATTTGATACCCATATTGGCTTATCTTACTCAATGTTAAAAAAATGAGATAGGTGGCAACCCTGTAATACCTCGCAAGTGGCACCACCTAAGTGGATAGCCTTAGAATCAAACGTCCTATCTTCATGCTAAATTTAATCGAGGTCGGTTAAGCGGTTTTCGACATAGTGCCGAATATACAAATATACTGCGGTAAGGTGGCAACCCTACTTGAAAATATTTTAGTTGGTATGTCGCTGAAAATACCTTTCATTTGATACTTATATTGGTATATCTTGATCCATAATTCAAAAAAATTGAGATAGGTGGCAACCCTGTAAACCGCCCCAAGTGGCAACAAAAATTTCTATTTATGTATATAGTATAGAAGTCTAGATATAGATAAAGAAAAAGAATAGATGAAATATTTTTGTCGTATGGGAAGTGACACGCCCCCTTTTTCGTTATCCCCAGTTTTTTTTTTTTTTTTTTTTTTTGAAACAATAATCTCAACAATAATCTTAACTCCTCACCAAATTTCAGTGGTCTAACCTAAATACTTCCCCGAGATATGGACTATGAAATATTTCCTTCGTATGGGAGGTGACACGCCCCCTTTTTCGTTATCCCCTTAATCTTTGGAGGTGGTAAGGATCGATGACATACAACCCCTTGCCAAATTTCAGTGGTCTAACCTAAATACCTCCTATAACTATGAAATATTTTCTTCGTATGGGAAGTAAGCTGAATATGCAATTTGAACTATATTAACTTAATTTCTATCACAAAATGCACATTGCGGTTTCGCGTGTATATTCTTTGATACTTAGAACTTACTACTCGGTACATATTTATAATCACCACCTAATAGCAAATTAACTTTCTTTGAAATTAGCTTTGACATGCCGCCTTTCTTAACAAATAGAAATACATACAAAACTGAAGTTTTACTTG
>CAXKVI010000385.1:0-39682 GCA_964058755.1 Campiglossa producta
CTGTAGCAAATACACAAACCATAAGGAATTATTTTTATTTCCCTCTATGGACAATTTTGTGGCAACAAGTAATAAAAGCCAAAGTCATTAGAAAAAATGATTATCATAACATGACCCAGTCAGCTTAGAATGCGCAGCAGCTCATCCTTTTGCTTCTTTATCTAGGCATAGGCACATCCTCTTGCGTCAATACGGTTTGGCTTTGCTACACAAATTATCATTTCCAGCATTCAAATTAAAGAGAGCACACGACAGGAAGTCGCCTCTGTTGGTTTCGAATGGCTTCCGAATTTTGACCGAATACGCTCAACGTCTTATAAACTTTTCAGGGAAGTCAGATGGTGTATGTCGGTTCTCTTGTCATGTGGTCATGTGTCTTCTCTAAGATTTGGCCTATCGTGATGATCTGGTCATTGATGGCCATACTGATAAGGTTCAATCAGCTTGTCTACGATGAGATTCAACCTTTCGCACAATACGCTAAATATTTTCTTTTGCAAATGCGATATCAAGGCGACCGATTGCGCAGTAGCTGGTGCGGTTTTACAGGTTGGCCGTTTATGATAATAAAATTACTGATTGATTTTATATAAAAGCGACTTCAAAAATATATATCTTTTTATAAATAGGTATTCCTAATCATATCAATAAATAAATGCTGCATACGACAACAATCCTCTTAAACTATCCGCCATGTAGAGTTGATATGAATAAAATGTTGTCTTTGGGTTGAATCTCATATTCCAATTCGCCCTAAAATCAAGCAAAGCAATTTCATTACAGAAGCTAAAGGCCTTGGTATATTGTACTTACAAGTAATTCCCAATCCGTGTCATTCACAAGCACCAGAATGCCGGGTCGACTGTTGAAAAAAGAGAAGGATTAAAAAGTAATTTAAAAATCATTCTCAAGTATAAATAAGGATTAATAAAATAGTTGGAGTATCCTCACGACTAGGTCCTTAAGGCTACGCCAGTTTCTGAAAAGATTCTAGGCAGCACTTACACTGAATCGCCTTGTATGAACAATTCTGGTCGCTCTGTCAGTATGTTGGTGTGCATCCATTTGAGTAGCTTCGCTATAGTCCCTGAAGGTGAAATAGATTTTATTAGGCATACAATTGTTAAATAATTTAGTTTTTTTATTACTACAAATAAATTTACATTTTTCATCGCCCGGCAATTTGACCTCGTGCCGTTTTTTATTCCCAAAGAGCAATTCGGCGCCTGCACTGCAAAGTGGACAAAATCAAAACATATTTATCAAACAAATGCACTTGAATACTGAAGTTTTACTTACCTAAATTCTAAAATTATATTAAGCTCGCTATTAGCCATAATTTTTTGTTTTTCACACTTTTTAACAAATAAATAAAACAAATAATCGCAGCACCGTTCGCCAACCTAAATTTTTTGTAAACAAAAACAGCTGTTGATTGCAGTTTGAAAGCCATGCGAAAAAAGGTTTTGAGTAGCAGTGTAGAAAAATCGCCCAAAGAGACATCTTTGCAACAAGCAATTTCCCCAGCGAACCATTCGGCGGAATTAAACATATCGCCGCGGCAGTCGTTCTGGTTCCAAAAAGTGCTAGTACCGAACTAATTCCGAGAAAGGTCTGTCTACATCCGTAATACTACCTAAATTTTCTAAATGTATCTGTGGCTACACGTACAACAATACCTTCTTCAGGGCTTGGGATAAAGTAGTGAAAGTAGAATCGAATCAAGGTTCTTAGTGCTTATTCGTTTCTTGAATTTTAGTAGGGCTCCATTGTTGTTTCCTCCTGTAATAAAATTCCGTTGCCGTTGTTGTTGTGATGTTGTTGTTGGTGTATGCATGGTTTTGAGGCATGCAAAACAGCATTCAGCCGATAGTGCGTGTCATGGATATGCTTTAGGGCCCGCTTATGCACCTCTGGATCATAAGGCGTTGTTATAAAGGGCCGGATCTCATCAAAAGTTCCGTCATATTATTTTACTTGGTCAGAAAATATTTTGTTTTCAGCCTACCATTATAATTCGATTCGATTTTTGTCCCCGCGACCTACCATCAAGTCACATCTAAGTCAAAACCTCTCCATTCCTCTTCTGCAGATATCGGGCGCCTATGGGAAAACCTGAGCCGCAGTTTCTTTCACCTTTCACATAGCATGACCTAGGGATGCAAGACACCCACAACCTGGGTTTTCCACCTCAAACGAAATCTCTCTGGGTATGAGATTATTTGTCCATTCGCATAACATGTCGCAGACACCAGAGCTTTCGGGTTTAGCCCAGCTCTTATTATTTTATCCAGCATGGGATTCAAGTGCTCGGAAAGGAGTCGTCTTGTCTTAAGTGGTTCAACTGGCGGGGCTGCTTATATAGCCGTAGAAGCTTTGTACCAACGTCTAATTCAGACAAGACAGCACACAGGCAACTAATTTTACTGTTGTCAGAAGCTGCTTTGAAATAGGCAAAAAGGTGGGGCTTGTACCACCCCTTTCTTAAGCAGACGTGATTTTGATTTAGTGTTTCTGCATAAAACAGAAGATGGTTCACCACAGTGGATCTTATGCATGACTTAGCAGGACTAAGGCCACACTGTTAAGGACCAATCAGCTTATCTACGATGAGGTTCAGCCTTTATCATAATAACATCATTTGGATTCTAGAAGTGTGACGTCTAGTATGAAGAAACAAGCTGGATAATTCATTTTAAAAGTTTACTTATTTACTATGCACTTATTAACAATTTACTACTACTTTTTTTTAATCGTTTCTTCAGCTTTGTTTGCGCTTTGCGACAAATCTAATTTGAAGTCCAGCGGTTTGTCATAGCCCATAATACGCACATAATGTTCGGGATCTTCAAATAGGGCAGGATCTACAAACAACGCTTTATCGCGGATAAAAAACGATGTAAACATGCCGGGTACTTCAGGCACCTTAACATCAGCAGGTCTGAACTTGGTCTGCAAGTAAAAAATTGCAATAAAAATGCTTAGGAATAGACTTGAAAGCTATCAATTACCTGTATCTTATAGAGCAAGAGGGAAATCGTTGTCGCCGTATATTCATCCGCGCTGCGATTATAATGAATTTCAGTGACATATTTCTTGGTGATAAAGTGCAGCAAAAGTGGCGTTACAAATGTAAAGAAGCCGGCGCAAGTGCAAAAGAATACAGCCATCGGTGTGCCACCCAATTTCATGCCGTGCTCCAAAAGTACCGGCTGAGCCGCCAAACCAGCCAGACTCGTCGTAAGTGAGAATACTTTCACAGCTTTCATTCGTGGGGCTAAACTGCCATAGTAAATGCGTACCGCATCCTCTTCTGCTTTTGTGGTGGAAGACGCATATTGGCGTTGTTGTTGAGCGACCAGAGTAAGTTGAGGTCTTCTTGCACCATAGATCGTTGATAAATATTGCCGACTGTTGAAGTTTTTGGCACTTGTCAATTGTTTCAAACTGTTTAGACCGATTGTGTTCAATGAGCGGCAGCAAGGCAAAGCAGCACGCACTCCGTACATTTTAAATTATATATTTTTTTACATAAGTTTTATTCGCAAAATGCATGTGCTGTTTTTAAAAAAGTTGTAAAAGAGGGGAAATTGAGGCTATTGAATAATCAGTAACAGCTGTTTTTGCGATAAGTTCCACAGCACATAAAGCCGTTGTTACAGTATGGAAGTTACTTCTACAGCTGAATGGACAACAGCGCTGCCGCTTGCAATTCTCTAAATTATGGTACATTTACACCGCACCAAATTTGGCGAGTTCAAATGAGCCAGTTCGACACCGTTTACACTGGCAAGTTTGCATTTGGCTTTACATTCCCTGCAAGAATCTTCTACCAGGATGTAGGTTTAAATAATCATCATGTAATGCGTTTTCTTTCGGTGGCTTTTTGTCCTGGTTGTTGTTGTTGTAGCGAGGTGTAGCCCTGCCTAAATGTCAGACAGGGTCACCCCGAGTGTATTGCTCTTGGCCGGGTCGATATAAGAAAACGGCCCGGGTTGTTTCGGCACGATGGGTACAGCACAAGTACTGGTACCGTTCTCGTAGAACCGGCAATACAAGAAACTAGCCGTGTAGGCCATGTAGGTCATTTAGCGTTACCCAGGGTGCACCAACTGGGAGGCGACCTACTTTTACACCCCAATAGTGCGATTCGCTCACTTTTATCGTTTCCACAAACGAGATTTTTAACCTTATTACAAATAGTTAGCGTTATCCCGTATGCTATTCACTAACTGGGTTTTGACAACTCTATTTTTTCTTAAATTATCTTTTTTATATTAAAAATCTTCAACAAAAACGTAAAACGCTTTGTTTAAAAAATTAAACTCACCAACAGAACCCGCAATAAATTGTCATTTGAAGACATGCATGGATGGAGGGGGTATGTCGCATTCTCACTCAATTTCTGTTTTTGGCATTGGTGAATAGTGTTTATGCAGATCTATATTTCTGTCTTATCAAAATCTGCCTATCGTGAAAATTGTAGAAGATAATTCATGGATGAAGGGGGTATGTACACAACTTTTCAATATTAATTGTGGAAGAAGGGGGTATGTTCCGTTTTTTTCATATAAAACACTAAATATAAATTTATGCTTTTTATTGCATATTATGCAACGTCTTTTATGGCTTTGCATAATTTCTTTGTCAGTTTTCGAAAAAACCTCAAATGTTTAAGCAAAACTTTAAAGCCGATTTTCTCGTTTCACTCAAAATGCTACATACCCCCTTCATCCATGCATGTCTTCATTTGTAAAGACGACAACCAAAACAGCTGATTGAGTTTTATCGTATTCGGTGACAAAACAGGTGAAAAGATTTGATGAATAACAAATGTGTTAAAATTATGTGTTAACGAAGTCCTCGTCAGCAAATATGGTTAAATGTACTATTACCCAAATTAAAATTAAATCCCGAAAATCCACCCCAATTTTTCACGCATAATTTTCAAATACTCCCCGAACTCCCAATTTCCTACGCAGATGATTGCAAGCTATAAGGCATCGAATACCGGGCTCCTGTGCCATTTTTTCGCCCGATATCCCGATGTTATATTCATTCAAACCTCGAGCTTTCGGGATCCTGGAATATGAATAAAAATAAAAACAACGAAGCTGCCGAAACATATCCACAAATTTCGGGAGCGGTATCGAAAAAAAAATTTTTTGGGTTCGCTTTCAAAATATCTTTAATCCTAGGGTTGGACTGGAAAAACTTTTTTTTAGCTGTCAAACTAATCACCGATTAGTCGTTATCGGCTTTTATGCAAGCGGCCCTTAAAATGCATGGGAAAAAAGTGTACATTTCAAAACTCACAGTTAGAGAATCTAGGGCCAGGTCGATTTTTATCGAAACACTTGTGTTCAACCCTTAAATACAACGTGAAGATCGATCGAATTGCTGTCTACACGGTCGATTGAAAAAAAGGTTAGAAAAATCGGCCCATGTAAATCATTCTTAAGCGGGCTACTCACCTGCAAAGAAATGCCTCAAGGAAAAAACGAGCATATATTTCTTATACCTGGTCAAGAAATTTTGACGTTTACCAAATTTTCCATTTTTTTGCAAATTACTTTTATAAAAATGTATAAAACATGTGTAGCGCAATATGTACTCACCTTTGATGTGAATCTGCACGTTTACCTCAAGAAATATATACGAGCTTATTTATTTCTTGAGGTAAACCGGCGTTGCCAACTATCGAAAAGTGCTGTATTTTTTCTTATGAACTGAGTATTGGCTCAAGAAAATTTGACGTGTGAAAACGTTTCTTGACCATTTCTTGAGCGTTTTTTTTTCTATGGAATTTGACATTTCTTGGCAGGTGAGTAGCCCGCTTTAAGCGGGCATATATTTCTTGTGCCTGGTCAAGAAATTTTGACGTTTACGGCATTTTCCATTTTCTTGCAAATTACTATTATAAAAATGTACAAAATATGTTTAGCGAAGTATATACTTATCTTTGCCGTGAATCTGCACGTTTACCTCAAGAAATATATACGAGCATATTTATTTCTTGAGGTAAACCGGCGTTGCCAACTATCGAAAAGTGCTGTATTTTTTCTTCTGAGCTGAGTATTGGCTCAAGAAAATGTGACGTGTGAAAACCGTTCTTGACCATTTCTTGAGCGTTTTTTTATATGGAGTTTGACATTTCTTGGCAGGTGAGTAGCCCGCTTAAAACGGTATCAAACTGACTCATTTGAATTCGCCAAATTTGGTGCGGTGTAAATGTACTATTAAGGACATCGCCATGTTTATCGAGGCACCCTTTTTGTATGAAATTGGACTATTATTGGAGTACTCCGGTATTGGGATAATCTACAGATTTTTATGCAAGCGAAACCAAAATAGTTTGCTGTATATGTGGTTGGCCTAAGTTGATCAACAACCACTTCGTTCCACAAAATTACGGAACAACGGCAACCCTGAGTTGAGGTATTTCAGTTGAGCTCGAACGATTTTGCTGTCAGTTTGCTAAACCCGGCTGCCGAAGAAGTAAAAAAAAATTGGGGAAAGTGTTGGAACGCGTTTGAAAGCAACAAATTCAATTGATATAAGTTTATGAAAAAAGTAAATATCAATATTTAAGTGTTTGAATTAAAACTACTTAATTGAATAGTTGCACAAGGAGTAAACGAGTGCAGCAAACAAAAGTGTACTTGAGTGTTTCTTTTTTTTTCTTTGAGTGAAAATGGAAGGACGTGGATGAGAAACAAAATATCTAATTTGAGAAAATTTTTTCTTGTTGGATATTTTTGCACTCGTATTCACATGGTTGTAAAATTTTATCGATTACGTCGGCTATAAAAGCAAAAAGCGCTCAAAAAAAGTGCGCCGACGAGAGTTTTGTGCAAAAAATGAGTCAAAGTTGGTTTGGTTGAAAAGAAAGCGTGAAAAAAATAATAATAATTGGGCAGTTCAATTAAAAACACAAACAGATAAAAACAAATACACGTTTTATTTTAAGTTAATGTCAGCTAATAAGCTTTACATATTAATAAAAAAAAAATGCTCTGCTCATTTGGTATGAAAATCGTGAATTACTCATTTTGTATGTAGCAACTAAATTTATATCATTTCTTTCTCATATCTAGTAAATAGTAAATAGATAGTGGAGTAGCAGTAGCAGTTCTAGGTACGCTATTTGCAATTTTTCATAGATACATATTTCTTCTTGCGTGCATTTTAATGAGTACGCCCGTGAACATATGCAAATGTCGGGGTTCCCAAAGATGGTGTCGCAGATTTAAAGCAATATTAAAAGGTCACTGATTTGCCTTCTAGATACAAACCTGACGTGATGCAGGGCTCGAAATCATTAACGGTCCAGAGAAGCAGAGGAAGGTGGTAGCCTCGACTGAGGAATTTGAACTCCGAAATGCCTGCGGGTTAGGGGTTCAGAATATGCCCGATGTAGGCATTACGCTCGTAAGAGGCGACTAATATGCACATAGGTAAAGACGTGCTAACTCGATGGTTGATCTACGAATATGATGCCTCTCATTACCCATCTACTCCTTCCTTACGGATGGAGGAATGACATTACCTAGAAAGTAGCACTGGTCATACCAAATCGCTACCATGACAGTCGGGCAGTACCACAAAGAGTACCGTAGCGTACCGGGTACATATCCGGCCGCGGGCTGTCAATTTCGGTATCATTCCCCAAAACCTTCGGGGAGTGTTTTTGCTGTTACAAAAACAACTAACAAAAACAATAGGAACTCCGACTCAGGTACACAAAGGTGAACAAGAGTTTCGTTAGGTTACAAATCAAACCTACAGTCGCCGAATAAGGGATATCTACGCCGAAATCCAAAGGACGTGCGACTAAGGCAAAGTCATCAAGTGCCTAAAGTCAAAGCCATGTCGTCCAAATACATCGACAAGATGCCCATAGATAGTATATGCCTGATTTACAGGCACACAAAAATATTAATAATGAGATGCATGTTACCGTTGCCGTCTCTTGGCAGAAGCCATAGGAAATCCTGCGGGCTAGTGGCGTAGGATATGCCCGAGGTACGTATGACAAAAGATAATGGCAACCAACTTGATGTGCGATAAACTGCTTGGGGCCGATCCGGCACTCAGTCTAAAAATGGCTATCTCCCCAAGCCGTTTGATCAGTGGAATCATAGGTGAACCATCAACGATATCCACACTAATGTGGTAGACGCTTCTGCGAGCTCTCGCCCTGTGGACGAGTTTATTAACATTCAACCGTCTGAAATAGCTTCTGATAAAGATCGCGTTTTCCAAGGGAAAGTCGAGTCACTCTAGCCCAACTTGAACCAAGTAATAGGTTAAACTCTTACCTATTGTATAATAGAACCTCTCTTCTAAAATAATTTAGCTTTGATCAAACTCTACTAAAACTCCAAAAATGGGCCCAACAATGAATCAGTTAAGCTGCCGTGCTGAAAAACGTTTGCGGACCCCAGTACAATTGTGTGTACTGCAATATATGTATCAACAGAGGCCAATAACTTAACTTGGATCAACCTACGTATCTACGTACCTACTAGTTATCGTTCATAGTTTATATTGAGCACGTAATTCAAATTTCTTCGAAGAGCTTCACCTCGATCGTCGCAAAATTGAAATCTAAAACTAACTACCTATGATATTTTAGCAACAACAAAGTGTGTCCATTACAATAAGTATAATCAAAGACAGCAGGCTAGAGCAACAACGAAGACTACCTACAACGGTAAAGCACACACAAACCGGATACGTCACTAAAGCAGCTCGGAGTCTTTTCATTTTTGTTTATTAAAAATTAAGCATATTAAAAGTGCGAAAGCGTCATAATGGCTGAATAGGCGTTCGATGGATCGTGAAAGGTGAAAAGAGAGTGCCGGCAGTGAAATGAAAAAAGTCAAGCAAAGCTGTTAGATAAATGTTGAATTTTGCAAATTATCGATGGTTGAATAATTCAAAATAACTATGTATATGTCTGGGTAGACGAAAGCATGACTAAGAAAGCCGAGTCAGCTATATTTTGGGCTGTAAAACAGATAAATGAATTGGTTGGATAACTATTGAGCAGCAAGTCCTATTCCGACCGCGACTGCCTACCATAACAACAAAAACGGTTTTCGGACAACCAGCTAGAGGCCAAATTGTTTCTGAAAACCCGTTTTCTAAACGTCCTTGATGTTACCTCTGCCGTAAATACCACCCTTCTAATAGCAAACTTACTTTGAGCCAATCCTATTTATACTGGTAGTTTCCTGTGACTTCTTTTAGAAGATTCGAATTCGTATGCCATTCTCTAATTTGATTCAAATGTGATTTGTGTTTTTGCCAATAGTTAGAGAAGTGATGGTAGACAAACCCCTGCGCGTTAGGGGGTTAGAATATGCCCGAGGTAGGTATGCCGGTTGTAAGAGGCGACTAAAATCCACCAGACCCCGGCCACGGGGTTAACGAAATCGTTCCCAAGACAGACGGGCAGTACCGCAAGGGAGTACCGGATTCATATCCGACAAAGGACTGTCCACATCCGTACCACCCTGTCTAGTCTGTCACGTAACTTTTTATAAGTGGATCTCCGGACTAAGCAGGGCAAAGTACGGTTACAACAACAACAAACATTTCTGCAGCGTTAGGTGTTTGTTGGGTCTCTAGATCTTCGCGTTTACATGTTTTTCCTTTATTTCCATCCCTCTGGCTCCCTTTTTCCCCATCCCATCGCCAACTTTTCCCTTTCCTCTTCCACTTTTCCATTTAGTTACTATGCTATTTGCGTTTCTATTCCCTTATCCTATCCTCTCTCTCACACTTTTCCCCTCTTTTTGCTATCCAGTTCCCCCTGAATCTGGACTACAAAGCCCCTCTTAACCTTCAATCAATTTTAACCTGAATCAAATTCTGAATTTCAGAATCTGAAATAGAGCGTTAATAAAAATGAAAATTTTAGCTACGGTGTTTTTGGAAAATATTTTGAAATAAGTCGATCTTGAACTCAGACGCCGATTTGTCACTATTCCCCTATGGATATGAGAACATGATTCTCTCATCACTCATCTCCGCTTCGATTTGTCATGCACCTGATGACAACACACATTTTTATTACCTTGATATTTTTGCAATTGCTTTTATTTAGCCATTTAAATAGTTTTGAACTAATTTGCATGCCATTTCGTTTTGTCAATTTATTAAAAAAAGAAGAAAAACATATCCAAAAGTCTATTGAATCAACAACAATTCACTTGATTGAAGCTAATGGTTTGTTAGGCCACATTGTCTGCGGTTTTGTCTCGCTCTCATTTGACAAACGCGCCCCTCACAACCTCATCCCAAACAAAGTCAGATGCAATAGCTGTCATTCGTCAACACATGTTCTGTATGTCGCACGCGATTTCGGGGGCTGACTCAACCCACGCTACTTACACATATACACTGAGTACTGATATGAAAGTAATCACGTAATAGCAACAATGAAATCGTAAATACAGTGTTGTGCAAACATAGCTAATTTGGTTTAATATTTGAAGAGAAATAGAAATAGACTCATATCTAATATATTTGGCTATTTTAGATAAAGACCACAGGCAAATGGTTAATTAAACAGGCCAACAAATTTAGGAAAAAAAATCTATTTTTTGTGTATTTTTGTGCCCTCTCGTATGCTGGTTTTTGGGGTTTCCATGTATATGGGACAATCTATGCTATGGAGAGTTGCGCTACTAGAGATCATTATCGTAAAAAAGTTTACTCTCATAGTCACGAATATGAAACAGGGCAGCGATAACGACTTTTATATATTTTTAACTCCCACATAGCAGTCAGCATCGGTCGTCGTTCAAAAACGGCATCAGAAACTTCCTTCGTAACTTATAAGAAAAGTGGCGACTGTGAACAAATTATAGAGGATCTCTCTTAGAATCACCGTAGAATGGCTCTGGAATGTCGTTGATTACCCATTTACTTCATTCTTATCTAAATTTCTTCCCCGACAACTTGGGCGGTACCATTGGCGAACTAGGAGAACATCTTCATCAAGATTTGAAAAGAATCGAAAAAAAAATAGCTTACCTAGGTTTTTTGAGATGAGTGCATGCTGTTGTTGTTGTAGCAGTACTTCGCCCTGCCTAGTCGGAAGATCCAGTTATAAAAAGTTACGTGACGGAACAGACAGGGTTGTAGGGATGAGTCCGGAATGTATCGGTGAATAGCACATTGTGCTATCAGCGTGACTGTTTTCGAAACGATTTCGTTGACCCCATAGTCGGGGTCGAAGT
This sequence comes from Campiglossa producta, assembly GCA_964058755.1. Lineage (NCBI taxonomy): Eukaryota > Metazoa > Arthropoda > Insecta > Diptera > Tephritidae > Campiglossa > Campiglossa producta. The sequence goes on from CAXKVI010000385.1 coordinate 11,253, forward strand.
GGATTTTAGTCGCCTCTTACGACCAGCATTCTTACCTCGGGCATATTCTAAACCCTTAACCCGCTGGGGTTGTATGCCTACCGACTATTGTTGTCATACTCACTTCCCATTCTCACATTCTTATTTCATTCTCATCTTAATTTCTTCCCCGACAAGTTGGGTGGTAACTACCAGCGACAAACAAGGTGAACGACTTAAAAATTTTGGGATGAGCGCATGCTCCGCGACTTTATTTGGTCTCTGATACGTGAAGCGACCCCTCACAACTGCAAACGACTCAGTTCACTTCTAGCTGTAGAATTTGTGTCCAATTAAAAAAATAATGAAAAGTGAAAAATTTGTAATTTTTTTTTATCAGTTATCCAAAAAACTAGACCTGATACCGAAAAAATGATAACGGATTTGTAATAAGCGCAGAAAATTACCTTCGCTGCTCATGGCCAAAGCCTTGTAGACCGGTGTTATTGGAGTAAGACTTGCCTTTTTAAAGTCCGATGGTAGTTTTGGTTACTGTTTTTTTTAAAAATTAAACAAAATCGATTTCGACGGCCTGTCATAAGATGCGACTCAAATCCACAAAACGCAACGATCTGCAACACAATGCTTGATCTTCGTGTATGATGCCTTCCACCGCTCAGTACCCATCTTATCCTTCCTTACAGAAGCAGGGGTGACATGGCTTACAAGGTTTCACTGGTCATAATTTGCTACCACGTTAAAAAAGTAGTCGGCACGGAGAGAGAGGGCGCAATAAAATTAGTTGAGTACGTTTTACTTGCCGTGAGAGGTTCTTTCGATTTGAAAATTTAAAAAAGCCGCTTCATTAAAAGTCCGTCAATAAATGACAAAATTTTGCACAACACTGTATGCAGTCGTTCATATACATCTTATGCATTACGTTAGGAATTAGAACCACAACAAAAACACCATATGCTCTCAGATAAGAGAGTCGGGAAGAAGTGGTTCGGCTTTTTTTTTATGTTGATTAGATTAAATTCGCGCCAAGGGCGAAACATGCAAAATGTTAAATGAAAAACGGAAAGAACGCCGACACAAAGCATTGAATGAGTTCATTCAGGAAAATCTGCAACGAATAGCAATGAAACAGGCACGTTTACAATATAAAGGGGGTTGTGTGAGGCGAGTTTGATACAGAGAAGCGCCATCCCTGTCAATTCTTAAGCTTAGAAAATTTTACACTCACATCACCGTCATGTGTATAAATCAAATGAAAAATTATGAATGGCAAAAGAGCAAACAACAGAATTATATGAATTAACAAAAGAAATGCTTTCACTGCATTTTCTACACAGCAGTGTACTTGGGAAAAGATAAAGAGAGCTTGGCCCCCCTTTTGCTTTTACCCCACTCTTGAATGCTCGGCCATTGTGCGTGTGATTGCACTCAAGGTCGTTTAGCTGCAGCTTTTCGCAGAATCTATTGATTCAAATAATTTTGTTTGGATTCCAGCAGCAATGGCATTGTTTTCAATTGCTACTGCTGCTTTTCTATGAAGTGTGCGCGCCATATGTGAGGACTTTTGGAACCCAATGGCATTGAGTTTTGAATTTGCATAAGTACATATGTATGTATATAAATGTATAGCGTGGTCGTGTACTCTTTGGCATGTGTGAGCCTTTTACCGGAGAGAAGGTGTATTTACAAAAGTTCAAATTTGACCATCTTCATTTAGGAAAGTTTGGTTAGCAGTTATAAACATTGGACTGGGCGAGTTTAGCCTCAACAAGTAAGCAAGTCTAAGTTCGAGTAAACCAAACATTAAATACCCAGTCATTGTACAGTTTTTAAAGTTTAACAGAAAATCACAATAGAATGACCAAGAGGATTTACCTACCAAATTATACTATAACCGAATTTTGTAAATTTATGTGATTTTCGAAATTTTTTATATCGCGTGGTCGGTAAGCGATTTTGCCCAATTTCATCAGGTATAATCCCTATAACGCTAGTATACCTTTTGCCAAATTTCATGATTCTACCGTAACCAGTTTAAAAGTTACGACCAGTCGAATTTTGAAAAATGCCTCTTCTTAAAATTTATCAAAAAATCATAATAAAATGATTAGGCAGTTCATCCTACTAAATTTTAACATTTTAGTCATATCCGTTACCGAATTCTGTCAATTTAGGTGATTTTCGAAGTTTTCGATATCGAAAGTGGGCGTGGTTGGAAGGCGATTTTATCCAATTTCGTCAGGTATACTCCCAACGATACTAGTATGCTTTGTGCCAAATTTCATCGTTTTACCGTAATCAGTTTAAAAGTTAAGACCATTCGAATTTTCAAATTTTTAAAAGTGGGCGGTGCCACGCCCGCTTTAAACATCTTATCTAAAAATCAGAATAAAAAAATGATCGGGATTCAGCTATAGAATTATATAATTTTAGCCATTTCAGCTGCCGAGATACATATATGTCAATTTATGTGATTTTCGAAATTTTCGATATCGAAAAAGGAGAAATGGTTATCATCCGATTTTCCCATCAATTTTCAATAGCAACCTACCTTGGCCACAAAGTAACCTGTATACCATATTTAATGCAAATATCTAAATTTTTACTCAAGTTATGTCAATTTATGCGGTTTTCGAAATTTTCGATATCGAAAAAGGGGGTGTGATTATTATCCGCCCATTTTCAATAGCAACTTACCTTGGCCAGAAAGGCACCTGTAACAAAATTTCATGCAAATATCTCAATTTTTACTCAAATTATCATGTACACGGACGGACATGCCTTAATCAACTCCTCTTTTCAACCTAAAAACTTTCATATATAGAACTCTGTACCTATCTCGATTATTTTGTGCCGTTATAATACCCTTATATTAGTACTAGTACGCTGGGTATAAAAATGATAATTGTTTCGATATCGTTTCCATATCTTCATGCCAATGTTCAGGCTCCAAACTTAAAAAAAATAAGTTTGTATGGGTGGTGCCACGCCCGCTTATCCGTTATAACCCATTTTTATTGGATATCTTAGCGTCTAATCTCATTTAACTACTCAGCGGATCTGGTAACTCGATACATGTGTTAGCATTTTTTTTTTGTCAACCTGCATCAAAACCAATCGTAAAAATTTCCTAACGGGTCGTAATTCTTTCCTAACCTTAAAAAAGGGAAAGCAAAACACTGATGGGTGGTTTTTTTAGGTTAAGGCCGAGCTTCGCCCTGTTTTAAGCACTACAACGTAAGCATTAAGTTCACTTTAACTGGTCGATTCTAGGCGTAACTGGGTATTTTGTACTTAACAGATTATCTAAGCGAATATCATAACCGTCGGTAATGTAGTTCACACAACCACGATTCTGTCGTTCATGGAAACGCTGTAAAAAATACATTTTCTTGGTAACTATTGATTTTTTTTTTGCATTTCAAAAAATTAGCAAACAAATATTTTTCGGCCCAGTCCTATATTTATACGTAAGTATACCGTATACGAAAGTATGCCCTTAAAGGAGAGACTATTATCTACTTATTTATTCAAGCATTTGATTTGCATGCAACATTTTGTTTCGATTACGTTTGTGCCGTCACACAGCGTCACAGCGTGATGCGTTTTAAAGTTAACGTCATAGTTCAACTTACGTAAATAACTACTTTAGTCAAAGGTGTCACACAATGATGAGCCATAATTTGTTTTTAAACTGTAATTTGTGAGAGCCAGTCAGCTTTGTAATGTTGCCTTTGAGAATGTGATGGGAAATCGTGATGTAAATATCACTTCCTTAAGGGCAACATTACAAAACTGACTGAATGTCATAGCACTGTCTAGCAGGGTGATTTTCATTTGCTACATTTGATTGAGCTCATTGTTTTTACTGCAACATTAAACTGCTAATAATTTTCTTGCAATTTTACTAATTTTCGATAATATTTTCTTTCATTTAATTCTAGAACTAACACGCAGCAGCCGTCAAATGAAAATAAATTTTATCTCGTAGGATAGAAATAGATAAAAAAAATATTTGTGTAGAAAATTGCATTAAGCACGCATTGCCGCAGTCAACTAAAAAAAGATAAATATAAAGTGTAAACCAAAAACAAATAAGCAACAACTACACAAGAAAGGTTAAATAAAGCATAATAAATTAACAAAAAATTACTGTTAACGTTCCAAAGAGCCACCAAGTCAATAACACAAAACAAAAAAACAAACAACACAAATTAAATAAATGATAGATATGGATATAAGCGTTACACCGAATTATTCATACATTTTCGATTTTGAAAATGATTTTATCCACCAACGCACACGAAAATGGATGGTCGAGAATTGGACATGGGTATTTTACTATTGTGGCATTTATATGTTGGTGATATTTGGCGGGCAACATTTTATGCAAAATCGTCCTAGGTAAGTCAAGTAATGAATAGTGTTAGGTTATAAGCTTAGGGTAGTTTTCTCGTTATGACATCTAAATTTATAGTATCTAGTAGTGTGTACTCGGGTTTAGGATATAGTGATGTCATAAAATGGGTCGATAAAGCAGTTCGCACGCACTTCTGGTAGGTAACTTTTTAATTGTTTTCCAAATTATTGATTACAAACATTTTTTATTCAAATTAGGGGTCATTTATCTACATTTTTCATAAAAAACGCAAGATTTTAACAATGTATCGTCAAAATTTTTTTTTTTCAAGCAACATCAACTAGAACAAAAAGCACACGTATGTATTTTGATATTGCATGAAAGAGTTTTTTTTTATTATCTGATAATTACGGCATAATTACTGGTAGTGTGTTTGCTGGGTAGTCTAGCAATTTCTTGTGTTATAAAAAAAAATTTAGGGAGAAGAGTCCTATAGTAAAATTTCCGACATTGTGACAAAAAAAATTTTAAGAGGTTAGATATATGTAAATTTCGCATAACCAAAAATTAAAAAGTGGTAATTTTGGTGTAAACAGCTCTTTTACTACATCTAATGAACTACCTAAAAAATCGATAAAGCAGTGCATCATACAATCTGGCACATTCCGCTTTGTTGAGCTATGGCAACACCGAGTTTAGGGTCGCGAATTCATAATTTTTCAGAGTTCTGACATCGCCCCCACCGAGAATCGAACTCAGGTCCCTGCAATGGCGAGTAGTATACATTTATACCCGTAATTAGTCTCTTCAAAGGACATGTCCATTTATTCTATAAAAAAAGTAGTAGGCTACTACTCCTCTGCGATTGATCTCGGACGCCGCAGACTAATCGTATTTTTTGCGGGGTTATTTTAACTGGCGAATTTAAATACATAGGCTCAACACGCACTTTTACTCGAAGTTATGTAAATTGCAGAACCCGCCTGATTTTTTTATTATTTTATAATAAAAATTAAAAAGCTATGTGTAAACAAAAATGTAACAAAACAAATGTTTTCAGGAGCTGGAGTGCGAACTCGCAACCCTACAATTGAACAAGGGCTAACAAGTGTAACATAATTTTTAAATGCTACTGCTTTATCGACATTGAACCTAGTTATCCACACCGCGCTGCCTTATCGGTTAACAACAACAACAACATCGGTTTAGCGCCAATGTATGGAGAGTTGTTTGACAAGTAGTCAATTGTATGGTTGCAAGTTCGCAACCCATTTTTGGTAAATATTTTTTTTTACTTTTAAAATTTGTTTCTTAAACTTTTAGTAAGAAATAATTGTTGTTGTTGTTGTTGAACACACAGGAACGATCTTCACACATCAAAAATTACAACTTTTTATGATTTACTTATCGCATTTTACTACACCATAAATAAAAATAATTAGTATAGTAATGGGAAATTAATAATAATTACCCTCTTGGTAGCAATAAAGTGGGTTTTACGATCACTGGCAACTGAATGGTAATGTAGAGGGTTAATCCTAAGCTCTTGAATTTTATTCGAACAGCTATATGTACATACCTATTAACGGCTGGGGCGGGAGTTTACCATATTCCATACGAAAATCGAATGTATTTATCTTAGTTTGAATAATTTTTCACTCTTCCTTGTCTTTGTACTACATTCTGACTTTTTTAAAGAAATACTTAGATGTCTTGAAAATTAGTCACTTGTCTCAAGGTTGAGTCTCTTAATAGTCCGAAAACAATAATGTCTTTACCTAGAAATATTCTAGAAATTATACTGCCGCATATTGCATTAGTTAACCCCGACCATCGTTCAATGGCTACGCAACGACAAAGCTTATCAAGCCTAAATTAGACAAACTTTTCAATAAATACTTTTTTTGTTTACTTTACATACAAACGTGCAGTTATACTCATAAATATTTACAATTAAGTGCTTCAATGCGAATAATTAGTCGATGTAATGTAATCAAAACACATTCATTGAGGTCTTCTTACCTATGTAGAACTTTAAAGGGGTATTCAATAAGGACAAGCCTCAATGGAATAGTTTGGAAAACTATAATATTCTCAATTTTAAAATTACTTTCTTATGCATCACGCAATGTTTTTCAAGATATTCTGCCGCCATGCTCTAACGTTAGAGATTAGATTGTGCGGCTTGTTATCTAAATTTCCTCTAATCGCTATTTAATTTCAGTGTTTGCTGGTTATCAGTCAACGATCGCTACCATTTGACGGCAAATATTTTTATTAACGGGTCGATTCTAAGCGTAACCGGACATTTGGTACCTAGAAGATTATCTAACCGAATATTGTAGCCGTCGGTTATGTCGTTCATGTTTCCGCGTGAATGACAACGCTGTAAAAAAATGGTACAAAACACGTGCACTTCTTCGCGTTTACGTGACGTTACTAACTCTTTTGATGGTCACAAAACTTGTCGACAACTTTAGTCGACGGAATAGCAAAAGGATTTTGATTCAACTGCATTGAAACTGTTAACCTTAAGTTAACAGTTAAGCTGTTGTTTTAACAGTTAAGCTGTTATTTTTCAAAGTTCTTGTATTGACTTTACTGAGAATCGGACTAAGGTCTCTTGAACGCTCAACCCAGGTATCGCATACTTATTATTACAGCTTTGTTCTAAATGACACGTTGCTTTGTTGCCTCCACCGAGAATCGAACTCACACTGCCAGTGCCATTTTTTCTGTGCAATATTTCGAACCTTAACGTAAAAAACTTTTCTGAGTGTTTTAAGCAAACCAAGGTTAAACTAGTGTTAACCAGCAACGGAAAAAATAAAATAACGATAAAAAAACTAATGGCGGCGAAAATGGTGTGTTGCTCTTGAGTTTTTCCTACAAGTTGGCGGGACCTACAGTTTTTTGCCGACTCCGAACGGCACTTGCAAAGCAAATGAATTTTTTGCCGAGAAGCTTCTCATGGCAGAAATACACCCGGAGAGTTTGCCAAACTACTGCCGAGGGGCGATCCCGTTTAGAAAAATTCTTTTTCTAAATAATTTTTGATGTTACTTTTGCCGGGCATCGAACCGCCACGACTTGGTGTAGAGGGCCGAAAACTTAACCGCTACACCACGGCGGTCGCCAAAAAACGATAAAGGTCCGGTTTTTCAGTGCCAAGTTTAAACCATAGGCAAAGCTGACTGGAGTTTATCTCATACAAATTGGCCGTTTAAACTAAGTTTAAACTCGCACTGAAACTTAAGCTTGCACTGAAAAACCGAGCCTAATTCAAAATTTAAAAAAATTATTTTAGTTAAAAATTAAATAAAAATTTTACATACGTTGGTACTCGAACTTTAAACCCTTATTCGCTGTTTACTTTTCAATTGGAGGGTTTACTAGTTCGAGTCCCAACTTTTGGCAAATCATTTTTTTCCTTTTCTTTCATTTCTTTTTTCAATTTGTTTATAACTAATTATACCGTTTTGCATATTTTTTTCGTCAGTTGTTGCCTAAAAATTAGGCAATAAAAAACGGCCTAAACGCTTAAGCAAACTAAGTTTAAACCGAGTTCTACCAACGACTGGAAACCCAGGCGTAAGCGGAGTGCGGTTTTGGGTTCACACTGCTTTACCGACTTTCGTGTCAGTTCAGCAAGGAATCTGACGTATGGTTGGATGCTTCATTATTGCTACTCCAGGTATAAGCTATAGTATAGATATGTTCCGCCAGCCACTAAAAGGTTTGCACCGAATTGTTGATCGGCACTCCTAGACACTTCCTTCCTTGTTTTTTCGCATTTAATTTTTCTAAACTATGTAAATATTTAGTTACTGTGGTTTTTAATATTTGTAAAATTAACTTGCGTCAATCGCTAGAAACGCATTCGAAGCTTATGGATTCAACAAGTGTTAAACAATAAAAAATAATTCATCCATGCCCTTACTAAAATGGGTGCGGTATAGCCTAGGTTGTATTTACTCACAAATATGCTTTGCGATTTGAATAAATATTATTATTATTTTTTTTTTTCATTTTCTTAACTAGCAAATTTAAAATGCTGTTAAGATATTTGCTTAAAAGACAAACAGTGAAATGTTTTGAATGAAAAGAACGAAAACTAGAAAATAAATAAATAAAAATGCACTTTTACAATTGATGTGCAATGTCAAGAGTTATTGCAATAGCTAGCTATGTAAATACTTAAATAAGCAGAAAACTATGTAAATAAATTTCATATAGGTATATGTTTGTATGCAATAAAAAATGTGTACTTTTACAATCTTTAGTCGTGCGTGATTCTGTACAGCTCAGCGGCTGTTAAATGAAAGGTTGTGAGATTAGTTTTAACTGCAATTTGTGAAAAAAAGTGTTTTGTTAACTTTCGCACAAAACATTGTATGTCACTTTAATCCAAGGCAAGCGCAGTTCAGTTATATATATACTGTCATGCATGTTTATGGGCCATTCCATGTCAAAACTTCAAATGGTTGGATTCTACCCTAAACGAAATGAATAAATTTTGGTGGGGAGTTTCCTTTGATCATAAAACTATGTTCTGCCAAACGAAAAAAATCGTTGTATGTATTTAAAATTTTTTCCTCTGGTAAAAAATAAAAATCCTTCATCAAAAAATTAGACATTTTTATGAAATATTTTTAAAATATTTTTTAGGTTTCAATATTTTTAATGAAAGGGTTAAAAAATAAATAATCATAATTTCCAATCAAAATGTGTTTACATTTTTGTGCTACTTTTTTAAACACAGCTGTATACATAATGATCTCTATGATGTAATAGGTAATCACACTTTCTTTCATCACTTTATGACTACCACAATGTTTCTTCTCCTCTCACAAGTTGTAAATCTTTTTATCGCTTTATTATGAAATACATATTATGAATGAAAGTGAGAGCATGCAAGGTCTTCACAACTCACATTTGTATGTATGTACATAGGTATGTAAATAGATATATGATTGTCAGCGAAATATTTAAAAGAAAAATCAGAGCACCCAAATAACTCGAAACCAATTAAATATTCAAACTCATAATAACTGCTTTTCTAAAAATATATACATTTTTATGAAATATTTTTAAAATATTTTTTAGGTTTCAATATTTTTAATGAAAGGGTTAAAAAATAAATAATCATAATTTCCAATCAAAATGTGTTTACATTTTTGTGCTACTTTTTTAAACACAGCTGTATACATAATGATCTCTATGATGTAATAGGTAATCACACTTTCTTTCATCACTTTATGACTACCACAATGTTTCTTCTCCTCTCACAAGTTGTAAATCTTTTTATCGCTTTATTATGAAATACATATTATGAATGAAAGTGAGAGCATGCAAGGTCTTCACAACTCACATTTGTATGTATGTACATAGGTATGTAAATAGATATATGATTGTCAGCGAAATATTTAAAAGAAAAATCAGAGCACCCAAATAACTCGAAACCAATTAAATATTCAAACTCATAATAACTGCTTTTCTAAAAATATATAAGGTTCGGTCCGATAATAAAGTTTTTGAAAATTGATGTACGTTTTCTCTCAGCGATGAAATACTTTTTTTGCGCTAAAATTGATTCTAAACCTTGAATTAGACGTACAGCTATATACTGGTACAAATTTATTAAATTCTATACAGCAGTTTTTGAATGATGACCGAACAAACATACACGGCTAAAAAAATGAGCCTAAATTTTAAGCTTGTCTAAAGTATCAAGCGATTTTTTAAACTTTTTTTTTTTTGAATATTTCAAACATTATAAATCACACAAAGTATTCTGTAATACTGCTACAAGTCACAAAATTTATGATATTTCATTAGATAGAATTTTTGTGACTTGAGATTCGTCCGGTTTCCATAAGAGAAAGTCACAAGAAATTCACCAAAGTCTTTCTCTCTCAATTTAATGTGTGGTGAATACACAAATTGCCTAGATTTTAAGTAACGCATTTGGCACTCGTGCTGGAGGTGTCGAAATAGCCCAGGCGTTAAGCGTTCGGATTATCACGCGGAAGGTCACAGGTTCAAGTACCGGTCCCGGAACATATTTTCTTTATTTAATTTTTTAAAGTTTAATTTCCTTTTTTAAGTTATCATCATCATCATCATCATTTATTGGCGCTTAACCGCCTAAGCGATTTTGGCCGTCGCCTATCAAAGCACGCCAGTCATTCCTTTTTAGCGATAACTGACGCCAATTGGAAACCCCAAGGGAGTTCAAGTCATCCTCCACCTGTTGTTTCCATCTCAGTCGAGGCCTCCCCCTTCCTCTGCTGCCGAATTCGGGTGACGATTGGAAAACCTTCTGGGCTGGAGCTTCTTTGTCCATTCGCATGACGTGACCCAGCCAGCGGAGCCTTTGGGCTTTAATTCGCTGGACTATGGTCAGATCTGCGTAAAGCTCGTACAGCTCATCGTTAAATCTCCTTCGATACTCGCCGTCGGCATCACGGGAAGGACCATAAATCTTCCGGAGAACTTTTCTCTCAAATACTCCAAGGGCCAACTCTCTTTTAAGTTATAAATACTTTTAATCTTTAAATTCACTTTTTTTTAATTTTTCCTATTTTTTACCCAATTTTCTTTAATTTCTTTTATCACCTGGTTACAAGCAGATCTCAAAATAGTGACTTTCCTTTGGAGACTAGAGATATGATATAGCTTACTGAATACCAAACTGTCTCAAAATTGAATTTGACCACGAAATGTCTCTATTAGTGCCTAGATACAGCCTACAGAATTGCGGTAAGGGTTTTTAAAATTTATCACAAATTTTAAGCCGTGAAGCTTCGCAAATCTGTGATATACATACCTATGTTTTAAGTTTCATACACGGCTAAAAAATGAACCTAAATGTTAAACCCGTATAAAGTTTAATTAATTTTTCCAACTTTTTTGTACAAGATTTTAATTTTTTTTTTTTTTTTTGGTTTCGATCTAAGTTCTAAATAAAAAAGCAATCTAAATTGTTTTGGTTTCTTTGAATGTAATTGAATTTTGCCCACAAAAACTTCATGTGCGTCATAGCTCAGCGGTAGAGCAGTCGGCTGTGACTTCTGAGCGTTTTCGTTCGAATCCTGCCAAGTGTCACATTTTTTTTTTTTTTTATTTTATTCTTAAAACTTTTTAGTTTGAATATTAAAACTTTTCGGTTTAAAATTAAGGCTTTTTGATTTGAAAACTAAAGTTTATTTTTGAAAGCTTATTTAAGATTGAATTTTGCCAATAACATTTATGTGTGCGATGTATGTAGCTCCCCGCTAACGGACAAAAAATTTATTTTATCTTTAAAAAATGGTTAAAACATTTGAAACCAAATTTGGTTTGGCCATACATGCATATATGTAGTCCAAAAAAGTTTAAAATTTAGGTTCAAATTTTTAACCGTGTACTATAAAAGTGTTAAACATGTGCGCATATATCAACATTTCATTTGTTGCTTTTGTATGTTTAGGAACTGCCGCGAACTCATTTCTTAAATAATTATGGATATTGATCATGAAACTGGTTTGGCACTGTGACGTTGAACTGTTGATTGTTTACACTTGCCATTTTTAATTGTTTGAGAGATCATTACTTTTACTACTCACTGATTACTATGATCGTTGCTTATACTCTGAACTAGTTATAACTTAATTACCGTGTAACTGTATATCCGTTAACCAAGATGGGTTAAATTAGACAGAAGGGAGCTACATCAAGGAGCACACTAGAACAACATAAATGATTCATTGGAACACAAAATTTTATAATTACGATACCAGACTTCTGTTAATTATGTATTTTCAAATCTAAAGAGAAATAAAACAAAATTACAACACTTAAACTAAATTTTATTTTAAAAGTTGCAACTGTTACGATCCCTGTTTTCATAATTTCTTTAACCACTTTTCATCGATTGTCAAACGCTTCATAACTTATGTCGAACTATTAGCATTGTGTTAACATTTGCAATCTCTCTTTTCAGTGATTATGTTTTGGTGTCGTAATACTCATGGTGACTGTGCAAAATATTTGCACATAATAATATGGTTTTATTTTTGATGTTTCTTCTTTTATGTCCAATCGTAAACATGTTTTTTGTACATGCTGCTTTATTTTATTTAATTTTTCTTTGGCAATTTTTTTTTGTTCCCTTATTTCTTTAATTTCGTTTTAAATTGTTTGCTGTTGAATTCCATTACTCTATATCGTTAACCATTTTTGTGTTTTTACCCATTTGTTTGCCTACCGCCTCACCTTTTTTTTTATTCTTCAGTTACGTACCTTATTTGTGTAAGTTAAAACATGTGCCTTGTTTAAATCAGTTTTGTAAAAAAAAAAATTAATCATTAAATTATTGACAGATGTTTTAGCCTTCATCTTGATACCTAACTCATTTATTTTATTACAACATTGCTTGTGTGGATTGTTACGTGTCGCTGAAATTTACATATTTAAAAAATGTTGGCAAAATTTAGATGTCGGTTGTAGACTGGCCCACAAAAAAAAAAATATTTTTAAAATAATATTGATGAAATTTTTTAAATACTTAAATGTTAAATTTTTACACAGAGAAAAATGAGCTGGTCATATCAACCAAAATAATTGTTGATTCAACCAAAATCAAGATCAATTCTTATCCATTATGATTGTTGATTCAACTGCAATGAAACTCTTAATCTTATACCTCAATTCTGTAAGCTGTATCTAGTCACTGATAGAGACATTTCGTGGTCTTTTTCATATTTGATACAATTTGGTATTCAGTACGCTGCCTCACATCGCTAGTCTCAATAAAGAGTCACTAATTTGTGATCTGCTTGTAGGCAGGTAACAAACGAAATTAATTAAAGAAATTTGTTAAAAAATGAGAACTATTTATATGTTTAAAATAAGTTAATTAAATTAAAAAAAAAAAAAAAATAAATAAAAAAAAAAAAATTTACTGTTCGCGAACCGGCACTTGAACCTGCGGCCACCCACGTCATAGTCCGGACGCTTAACGCCTGTGCTACATCGACATCTATAGGGCGGGTGTCAAATGCGTTACTTAAAATTTATGCAATTTTTTTATTCACCACACCTTAAAATGAGCGAGAGAGAGACTATGGTAGATTTCTTGTGACTTTCTCTTATAGAATACCGGAATCATCTCAAGTCACAAAAATTGTATCTAATGAAATATCTCAAATTTAGTGACTTGATATGAGACAAAATTACAGAATACTGGTATAAACTTAACTGTTGTTTTAACAGAAAATTTTGTTTTTGAGGTGTTGCTCTATATATAAACTTATTTAAGTGTTATTTTAACACCAAAAGGAGTTAAAAAAAAATAAATAAATAATTATTTTTCAGAGTTCTTATATTGACTTCATCGAGAATCGAACTCAAGTGTCTTGAAACTGTTAACCCTAATTTTTGTTGTTAAAGGTATTCTGAGTTCGATTCTCGGTGAAGTGAATATTATTATTTTTTTTAAATTATATTTTTTTTTTTTTTTTTTTTTTTTAATTTTAAAACTAAAACAAGTGTTAATATATCACCAAATAGAGTCTAAAGTAAAAAAAAATTATATTTCAGAGTTCTTGTATTGACTTTATCCGGAATCGAACTCAGGTGTCTTGGACACTCAACCCAGGTGTAGACCATGATACCATCGTGTACTTCTGCTTGCCAGCGTTTAATTACAGATTTGTTCTATGACATTATCTTCGCTATTGGATTAAGTGCAGAATAACAAAAAAATACTATAAAAGTTACATTGCTATGTTCTGCGAATAACCCATTTTTTTCTTTGATTTTTTTTTGGCCCAGTCTAGTGTTCTAAAAAATTCATTTTTGTTCCAGTTAAAAAAAAAAAACCAAACACTAACAAGATTTCCCCAAAAAAATGATAAATTTTAACATTAAATGTGAAGGTAGCCAGTAATCCAATTAATGGATTAAAAAAGTCAACAAAAACTAATTAAGTTAGGCTTCTACTTCTCGAAAAATAAAATGGAAAATTTCACATTCACCGCCATTGTATGATTTTGTTTTAATTTGACTAAATAATTAGACAGTACTGTTGTTTGGCAAATTTAATTGACACTTCAGTACGTATACACAAACAACGACAAAGCAATGAGCACTTGCCCCTCAGCGTAAAACTTGACTTAATTTCAGTTGACAAATTAGTATTGTAAATTCCAAATATTAGGTGTTATTTACGTTGAAGCTAAACATTAAAAAGAAATCGCGCAAAATTGAGCGACATAAAATTACGAAAATACCAAAAAAAAAAAAAAAACCAACAAATTTGAGTTCAAGGTTTCAAAATTCAATTTTGTTGTTAATTTTTTTGCCTTTTATTTGTGAGATATCAAAAAATGGCTAAAAGCTCGCGCTCAGGTGGTTTCAGTTGCTCTAATGTGGATATTTGAGTACTTCAGTTTTTGCAGGGCTCATATTTAAGGAGTCTGGTGGCTTCCATAAATTTTGAATTAGCTTTCTTTAGATACGGGTATTCGATATGTATGTCTGTTTACTTGATGCTACTTTTTCAAAATGAGAAATTATATATTTAAAGATGTTCAAGGTTGAACTCGGATTTGTACTTTGGCAATCGTATGTTTTTTATATAGGTAGATGCAATAAATTCTGGGTAGTTTATGCAGCTGTATAGCTAATTATACTCTCGAGTTATATTATAAATAACTTGGATTTATAACGCGTATAAAGTCTGATAATAATAATGATATCAGCAGGTGTATGAGTTTAATTGTACGCGCAATAGTAGCTTCCCATTTCTATAAAATTTCAAGGCTAGATCTCACTGTATTGTCTAAAGTACCTACAGCTGGAAACGAAGGTGGTTTCATTTTAATGCACCACACTGTATCTAATTTACTACACAGAGACAAATGAGCTGGTCATAACTATCAACCAAAATATGGGTTGATTCAACCAAAATCACGGCCAATCTTATCCTATATTTAATGCTGTTGATTCAACTGCATTGAAACTGTTAACCTTAACAGAAAATTTTGTTGTTTAAGGTGTTCTGAGTTCGATTCCCGGTGAAGTCAATATAATTTTTTTTTTTTTTTTAATTTTTTTATACTTTTTTTATTTTTTTTTTTACTTTTTTTTTTTTATTTTTATTTTTTAATATGTAACTAAAATAAGTGTTATATTAACACAAAAAGGAGTCAAAGTAAAAAAAAAAATTATTTTTCAAAGTTCTTATATTGCCTTCACCGACAATCGAACTCAGGTGTCTTGAAAGCTCAACCCAGGTGTCTACGATGACGCCATCGTATACTTATGTATATGCTTGCCAGCGTCTAATGACAGCTTTGTACTAAATGACAGCACTTCCCACGTTGCCTTCTTGTCTTCACCGATAATCGAGCTTTGATTGCTGAACGCAGCTGTCTACCATTATGCCATCGTGTACTTATGCTTTTCGGTTTCTAACAGCAGCTTTGTTCTATGACAGTAATGACAGTACCTTCCTTGTTGACGTAACTGCAAATTGTCAGTTTTACCAAAGTTTTTTAATTAAAAACTGATTAATCTATCACTTCAACAAAAAAATTCCTTCCAAATAACCAAAATTTGGCCAATTCAACAGAATTTGTTCAATTTCAAGATAACAGTACGAGATTGTTGATTTTACCAGTGCCATTTTTTTCTGTGTATAGCATTTACTGTTAATGTCTTTGCCAAATTCTCGCCATTGTTAGCGTTATGTCGCGTGCCAAAAACCAACTTCAATGTCTACTTACTCGAAAACAAAAACAAATACATTATAAAAAATGGCAAAGAAAATGAAAAATAATACTAACAATGCACTACAAAAACGGTCAACAATTACTGCAATTATCTACCAACTTGCCAATTGGCTTACTAACCAAATAACGGTATAAGAGGTCATTGTCCCATTGCAGTTAGCTGCGCTCACAAAGTTGTCAAGCGTTGAGCGTTGGAGCAAAATTTTGCTTGCGTTTGCTTGTTGCACCTTTGTCAATGAATTCTTTTGACAGCTGGTTAGTTGTAGAGATGGAAAACTCGAATTTTAAATCTGCACGGTCAAAAAAATAAGCCTAAATTTTAAAGCCAGTCTAAAGTTTAAGCAATTTTTTCAACTTTTCCAAACTTTTCAATTTTTTTTGGTTTTGATTTAAGTTCTAAATGAAAAACAAGAAAGCAACTTAATATAAATGTGCGATGTAACCTCAGGAGAAGAGCAGTCGGGAATGATACAACGAGTCTTGGTTCGAGTCCCAGCAAAAAAATAATTTTTTTCTGTTAGTTAGTTGACTAGAGTTTATTCCATAAAATTTGGTCGTTTGAACTAAGCTTAAACTTGCACTGAAAAATAGACTTGGGTAGTTCATGAACTAATTAGTTCATTGAACTAGTTCCAAATTTCAAAAGAACTATTTGAAATAAGCAAAATTTTTGACAAATGAAGTTCTATTAATTGATAATGAAAAAATACCGAAAACCCAAAACACGGTGCCAACCACAGGGCTAGCCATGGTGAAAACAAAATCAGAAATTAGTGCTGTGGGTAAGAGTAGCCATCGAAATTACAACGCATAATTCGATAATTTTCGACAAAAATTAGCAACTCCAACATGGGTAGAAAACGAACCTCGCTGAAAAAAATAGTCAACTTTTTTATCCCCTTTTTTTTGGTACGTAACGACGCCGTAATTTTCCAACATTTTATCCGCTGCTGGTTGGCAGGGTTTGTACTACCGTACATAAGGTCGTATTTGTTTCTTTCAAGACTCAACTGCAAAAAGACGTTGAAAAGTGTAGGAAGAGGTATCAAATGACACGCCTCTGGATTACTGAGGCCAAAGACATATTTTCATACCCATCCCAACATTTCTGGACGTGGTTTAGCAGTTATTTCCTAAGGGAAACAAATAATTGAACTAAAAACGAACTAGTTTATTTTGGGGAGCTAGTTCGAATTCTCTGACCACTTTAATGAACTAAAACTCTCAACTCTACTGAAAAACCGGGCGTTAGTTAACATATTTTTATAGAAACCAATTTTGTATTCCACTTCTGAATAATATAGGTTTCTAGTTATATGCTTTTTTAAACACATTTCCTTCAAATTTTTTTGCTATTTGAGATAATTCAAACATGTTGCTGTCGCTTCCTTTGTGATTGAGAAAAATCACTTCGCTAAATTTTCCAAAACTTTTTCTTACAAAATAAAATTATTAACATATTTTAAAAATTCACACTAAATTAATCACTTATCGGGCAGATCGCTACACCCAAACTCTACAACTCGAAAAGTAGTGAGCGCATGAGTTCAAAGGGACGACCTGTACCCATTCAAAAATTAGCGCTTCATAAAGCGGAAGCAATGTCCCCACTTTACGGCCATGAAGCACATCAACCAAGCAGTTAGCAAGGTCGGTAGGTTTTCCTTACTGTTTAGTTTTGGCACAAAGCAATTGAGCGCACAAATGTGCTATTTGGGCATAAAGATTTATTAACACGCTGAGAATCATAAGGGTTGTTTTGCTCTACAGTGTACACACAAACATAAAAATGTATAAATAGCAACAAGCAAGCGAGAAGCAATGAAGTAAGGAAAACTAAAAGCTTTTGTGTTTGGCCAAAGCTCAACAACACAGCAGCAGTAAAAGCAGCTGTGTGCTGGCTGATGCTTTTGTACATACATATTTGGAGAAGCTTAAATGCATAGCAACGACATACATATGCACACACAGAGGTTCATACAAAATTTACTTTCACAAATGCATGTAAGCACCCAGCAGTAAAACCAAATAGTTGCGCTGCTTCAAAACTATTTATTATGTGTACAAATCTCAAGCTAGTCTGTAATTTTTCCATACATGTAAGTGGTATTTTGAACGCGGCGCTGTCCTACGATGTGTTAATTGTCAGATATCGGGCAGAAATATATCAGTCCCAAATTAGTTCAAAAAATCCCCCAAAAAGTTTTAGTTAAGTACTGGTAGAAAATGGCTCAAATGCAGAGTCGAAAGTGATCGGATCGAAGGAAAGGTCAGAGTTTCAAGCCCTTGTGCCTTAAACAGCAAATTTAAAACCAAATAAACACTGCTTCGATATTTGTACAGCTCTGTATTACAGCAGTCGACTTAATTTGAAATTTTTAGGTCCGGTTTTTCAGTGCAAGGTTAGCTTAATTTTTAGTTAAACTTATCTTAAACAGTTACACAGAAGTATAAGTTAAGAAAAAATATATTTTCATTAAAAAAAAAAAATAATAATAATTTAGAATTCCAAAAAAAACTTAGCCAACGTTGGGGATCGAACTCGCGACCCTATACAGCTTTACTACCAATTGAAGGATTGCGAGTTCGACTCGCAGCGTTGGCTAGATGTGGTTTGAATTTTACATTATATTTTAAAATTTTTTAAAAGAAAATATTTTTTAAAATTTATTCTCTTATAACTTAAAACGAGCTAAACTTGTATATTTGTATATCCGGACTATCTCGGGAACCGCTTGACCGATTTGGATAAAATTTTGAATATAGATTGTATGATTGATTCTAAAACTATCCACTTTGGGGGTTGCCACCTGGGGCGGTTTACAGCGTGGCCACCTATCTTGGTTTTTTTTTTTAATTTTGTAGAAAAATATGCCAATATGGGTATCAAATGAAAGGTATTTTCAGCGACATGCCAACTAAAATATTTTCAAGT
The DNA here is from genome assembly GCA_964058755.1 of Campiglossa producta. Lineage (NCBI taxonomy): Eukaryota > Metazoa > Arthropoda > Insecta > Diptera > Tephritidae > Campiglossa > Campiglossa producta. The sequence goes on from CAXKVI010000385.1 coordinate 30,301, forward strand.
GGGGTTGCCGTCCAGGGTTACCATTGTATTTGTATTGTATATTTTTGGGATCATATTTAGGGATACTTTTGGGGATATTTTGAGATCATTTTGGGTTCAATTTTGGAGTCATTTTGGGATCATTTTAGTATCATTTTTGGATCATTTTGGGATAATTTTTGGGAACATTTGAGGCTCTTTTTGGGTCCTTTTGGGAACATTTTAGGATTAGTTTAGGATCATTTTTGGATAATTTTGGGGTCATTTTCGAATCATTTTGGTTACATTTAAAGGTGTTTTTGGGGTCATTTGGGAATCATTTTTGGGTCGTTTTGGGTTCAATTTGGGATAATTCTGGGAACATTTAAGGGTCTTTTTCGGATCATTTTAGGATTATTTTAGGGTCATTTTGGGATCATTTTGGGTAAGTAAAGTTAGCGGAAAATTGATAGCACCGGTCACCCAGGTACTACTATTATATAACTAAATTGTTTACCGCATCTTGCCATAAATCAAGTCTAAGTTTTGTGTGAGTTGAAGCAAACTTATTTTGAATTGAACTAAGCTAAAGTAATGACTGAAACCCCTCAATAGTGTTACTATTTTCCCGTCTAGTTGAATACGAGTCAGAAAATTGCCACTTGCAAAAAAAAAAAACACTACCAAATTCTGAAAAAACAACTACTAAATGAAAAAAAAACTACCAAATTTTATTTTCAGGTAGTTACTTATTGTAAAGAAACAAAAATGTATTAAACAATTTTTTAAAATTTCTAAGTGAAAAAAACTACCAAATCATTAAAAAAAACTACCAAATTCGAAAAGGTGAAACAAAACTGCGAAGTTTGGTAGAAAACTACCATCTGTGGCAACCGTGATTATTATGATTTCCTGACTACTTTAATGCTTCAATGCCGTTTAGCTTGCTTATATTTTTGATATCTTGTTTAATTTTTTCACCAGCGTCACAATTTGTTTATGACAAAGTTGTAGATGTACTGGATAGGTCAAACGATTGAAACATGTGCTTGCATTTTATTTACATTTTTTTAATGAATAGTAATTTACTAACATTCATACGTAAATCGTACTTAATCTTTCATATTATAGCCGTTAGAACAGCTTTGTTCGCAATTAAAATAATAATGAAAGCAATTTAAAGTAGTTCAAAAGTCGTTAATTGGCATTAGTTCTATGAACTTAAAGTGCTTTCAAATGTTAAAACCAAAGCTCACCAATAACTTTCAGCCAATTGCAAAAGTCTTATAGATGCTGTTCTTTAAGAATATGCAAATTTCTTAACGAAAGAAAGACTTCCTCTTCTTTTCCTATTCCTCTATCCTTTTTCCTATTCTTTTACCCCTTTTCTTCTACCTATTTCCCCACACGGTTAAAAATCTTAGTATAATTTTTAAACTTTTTTGAACTACATACAAATATGATCAAACCAAATTTGGTTTCAAATTTAAATTAGACCAGCTTTCAAGAAAAAGGTTAAAATTTTATACCAAAAATTTCTTTAAAATTTTTAAAGAAAAAATATTTTTTTTTTGCTGGCTGGGATTCGAACCAAAACTCCGCATCTTGCTCTACTGCTCTACCACTGAGCTACATTACATTACACACATTAATTTTGGGCAAAAATCTTTCATAAAATAAATGAAAAGGAAACAAAAAAAATTTTAATCGAAAAGGTTTCAATTTTAAACCGAGAAGTTTTAAGAATAAAAAAAAAATTAAAAAATTTTCGTACTTGGCCGGATTCGAATGGAGGCGATCCGATCCTCAGCCGACTGCTCTACCGCTAAGCTTTGCCGAACACAAAATTATTATGGACAAAATTCGAAGACTTGAAAAAAACCCAAAAAAATGTATACTGCTTTTTTATTAAGATCGGAAATCGAAACTAAAGGAACTTAAAATTATTTGTAGGTAATTGTAAGGTTTCGAATATAGTAAAAAAAAAGTTTAAAAAAGTGCTAAAACTTTGGACGGGTTTGAAATTTAGGCAAATTGTTTTAGCCGTGTATTTCTTCCTCTACCTCTTCTATTCAGCTTTCCCTTCCTGTCTTTCTTCGCAATCCTCTTCTCCCCGCCTCCCTCTCGCTCTGCTGCCCCATCTGAATGGAAAATCAATAAATTTTTAGCTGAGATAGCGAGTTTTGGAGTCAACAAATTCTCAGATAAGACGTTGTTAAAAAAAATCTGAGACAGGGCTTTTTTTTGAAAAATATCTTCGATATTCCCTACTTCCAAAAATAGCTGCTAAAAAATAGAGGCTACAGTAAGTGAGCTGAATTTCCTGCTCAAACAGTAGTAGTTTTTGTTCTAAGATGGTAATATCAAGTAAAGATTCTATGGAATTAAGCACTTCAATAAAATATACATATTTTATGTTTTTTTTTTCTCGTATAATCGGGTCGGTCAGAAAACAAATGACACTTTATTAAATGAGACGCCACTTTAAATGTAGATATCTACGTACATAAGGGTGTTTCCACGGAATTGGCCGACTTGAGAGTTAAATAAATCATATCGTCGACTAAGTAGAAGATCAATCTATATCGGTCGAAAATGCCGTATGTCAACTTATCATGTACTCAGTTTATGCGGAGATCTGGCGATCTTCCAAAAAAATTTTAGATGGAACCCTCTTAAAGTCCTAATTTTAACATTTGAGTTTTTGATGTCATTATTTTGGATTGACCCTGAATGGATGTATTTACGTATTTAAGTTGATCTAAATATTGCAATCTAAATGCGCGCTGCACGCAGAGGCTAGATTTATTTAAATAAAGACTTGACTTTGTCGTGATTGTGCTGACTTTTTTATTTATGACTGAGTACCAAAATGACTGGCCGTGCGCATTTTAGATTGTACTGTGGGCCAGGCGACTTCTTTAAATGGCAGAAAATTTGTAAATAGAGGGGAAGGGATATGCTAACCTTACATACAATGATCCTAAAATGACCATAACATAATCCCAAAATAATCCTAAAATTATCCCTAAAAGACCATTAAATGTTCCCGAAATTATCCGAAAAAATTATTCGCAAATGACCGCAAAAGCACCTTAAATGTATCCAAAATGATCCGAAAATGACCCAAAAAAAAAGACCGAAAATGACGCAAAAATTGTCCCAATAAATCCAAAATTGAACGCAAGATGATCTAAAAATAGCCCCTAAATTATCCCAAAGTGACCCATAAACGATGTCAAAATAATCTCAAAATAATCCAAATATGATCCCAAAAATATACCTACAACACAAATAAAATACGGTAAAATGGTAACCTTGGGCGGCAACCGTACTTGAAAATATTTCAGTTGGTATGTCGGCTAAAATAACTTTCATTTGATACCCATATTCATCCGCATATCCAGCTCCATAATTTAAAAAAAAATTGAGATTGGTGGCAACTCTGTATACCCCCCAAGTCGCAACGCCAAGTGGATAGTCTAAGAATCAATCACTCTCTATATGCAAAATTTCCTCCAAATCGGGCAAGCGGTTCCCGTAATAGTCCGGATATACAAATATACTGCGGTAAAGTGGCAACCCTACTTGAAAATATGTTAGTTGGCATGTCGCTGAAAATACCTTTCATATGATACCCATATTGACATATTTTGCTACAAAGTTAAAAAAAATTGAGATAGGTGGCAACCCTGTACACCCTCTTGTATCACAACTCTTGCGCCAACTAGTGGGCCAAATATGAATAAATTCGGACCATAGATACGGATCTTGTAAATATGTATATCGACTCCAGTGCAATCTAGCGGCAAAAGAGAGAACCTATCCAAAGAATAAACTGTCCAAAAAAGCAGGAATCGCCAATAAAAACAAAAGACTTAAGAAACGAACCTTTTTTTTTTTTTTTTATTTTATGTAAAAAGATTATCTATATTTTTTTTACTACATACATGTTACATTTTATTTCAAGCTCGTTTTGCAGAATTACTGACGATATGTATTTCAGAAAATTATTTGTTTAAAAATCTATAATTCAGAATTCGCACTTCATTTCAAAAATACTTTTTTTTTCTTACTTAAAGCAAACACTAAAATTCCTTCAAATCTGACAATTTGCCATGGAAAGACCCAACATATGTGTTTTAGGTACCGAAACTTTTTTGAATAAAACTGATGAGAAAGGTCCTTGTTAAAAAAAAAAATACTGAAATGGAAAATTCTTAAAACAAATTCTAAAATAGACCGTTTATGAAAAAAAATCTTTAAAAATTTTTAAAATAAAGTGAATAACCAACCGTCAATATATAGCATACATAAATACATACACGAGTTTTGGCTACTCTACTTTGTGCTGTATACCTGCACAATACTTTGCCTTGTAGGGTTGTTTAATGGCTTTTGCACATGCATATGTACGTATGTATGTAGATACGCTGTGATCGCACTTCGCAGTGCCGCTTGAAATTACAATTCTCAGTTACTTTATAAACGTTTTGATTGAAATATTTGCATCTTGGCTGTTTCAAGTTATCGCTTCTCGGCCTTTTGGCTTAGATCATGTGTAGTATCTGTTCTTATTAGCTTAACATCTGATAGATTCTCCATCGGAGAACAAAAAATGTTAAACTGATTTTTGGAATTAGACGGAGTGTTTAGGAGCTTGCTCCACCTCTGTCATGGGTTGGTCTGACATTGCAGTTCAGTCGGTATTTCAGCCCGAAATTTTGAATAAATTTAAATTTTATAAAATAGGGTTGGTTGCATGCTAAGGTTAGTGGAAAATTGTATTGTGACGAATTCGATGATTCCTTGATTATTTTCCCTGAGTTCGATCACTGTACGTTAAATAAAACACTCCGATTCTGTTTAATAAGTAGTACGCTTTATTCAGTACTAAAAACCGTAGTACAATATCGCGGGTTAATTTACTGTTCAGTACTTCACTGTACAACACTTCAAAATAAACTGATTGATTTGCGTTGTCTTTGCGCGGTTTATATACCCTAGCAGACAGCAGCTTCACAACCTAGAAATGTCTACACCTTTCTGGTTTATTCGTGCAACAGTGTTCTCGAAGCGTTTATCTATCGTCATCTCCTCTTTGTGCCACATTCGCAAACACGCGAGCTGCCTCTCGCAGCTGTAGTTGTGGTAGTGACGCTAGTGATAGAAATACGCTAGAGTTGGGAGATGAGCGATTCTTGAGAACATTCGCCACAGTATCTTAAAGTTTTGTTGGGAATCAAATTCCCTACAACAAATTTTTGAATGAATTTTTTTTTAATAAATATTTTTTTAGCCCATTTTTGTACCCAGCGCGTACTAGTAATTTTGTCCACATGGGCCAAATCGGATGATAACCACGCCCCCTTTTTCGATATCGAAAATCACATAACTTAAGTAAAAATTGAGATATTTGCATGAAATTTTGTACACAGGTTACATTCTGACCAAAAGTAGATTGCTATTGAAAATGGGCGAAATCGGATGCGAATCACGCCCCTTTTTTCGATATCGAAAATTTCGAAAATCACATAACTTGAGTAAAAAATGAGATATTTACATGAGATTTGGTACACAGGTTACTTCCTGGCCAATGTAGGTTTCTTTTGAAAATGGGCACAGGTTACTTCCTGGCCAAATTAAGGTTTCTTTTGAATGAAAAATGAATGAAATAATCACGCCCCCTTTTTCGATATCGAAAAATTCGAAAATCACATAAATTGACATAAAACTTGAGTAAAAAATTAGGAAATTTGTTATACAGGTTACTTTTTGGCCAAGGTAGGTTGCTATTGAAAATAGAAAAATTACCCTGGGCTACGCCATGCCCAATCCGGGTGCGTGGTATACCCGTGGCTACCGCCATGCGTACCCTTTTTTGAACGTTTTTAGGGACAGCCTAATGCAATTACAACAACCACATGAAAACTTGCAACTTTGATCCGGATTTGTGATCCTGAGGCCAACACGCGTCTTTTGAGCACTCTTCCACAATTTTAGCACATTTTTTAGCATTTTGGTGCTAAAGGTAACAAATACCAAATTTAGTTATAAAATTTGTCATATTTCTATTGAAAATATATTTAAATATAAAAGCCTAAAATTTATTGTCAAAACATGATACTCAATATTTTGATAAACGTGTTAATGGTATTCCATTAAACTTATTGACAGCTCATTACTGTAATAAAAAAATATTTAGCGGCAAGCCTGCTGACTCACTCAACTCAACCACTTAAAGAAATAAGTAACAGTTTATTCCAAATCAGCTGTTTATAATTTTATCACTGATAAACAAATAGAGATATCGTAGAAACAGCGTAATTGGAAATTTGTTTTTATACCTTTCATGAACATGAAATGGTATTATAACTTTGGTCCGATGTTTGTAAATATGAGAAGAAGAAGAGATATACCCATCAATAAGTATACCGAAATGATCAGGATGACGAGATGAGTTGATTTAGCCATGTCCGTCTGAGGTACCGAAACATTTTCGAATAAAACTGCTGACCTTTGTTAAAAAAAAAGTACTGAAATGGAAAATTCTTAAAACAAATTCTAAAATAGGCCGTTTTTGAAAAAAAAAATCTTTAAAAATTTTTAAAAAAGTGATTCACCCAACCTTCAATATAAAGCATACAAAATACGGTGCAGTGAAATAACGCCCGCGGAAATAACGCCCGCCGACAAAAGGAAAGTACGCCCGCGGGCGTTATTTCCTCTTCAAAAGAGAAATAACGCCCGCCAATGGGTCTATTAAAAAAAGTGCCGCAGGCGAAAATTTGGTATAAAAAATCGCGCGATTTTGAATTCCAAATTTTCATTTTTTATTTTAATAAAAATTTAAAATATTTAGCCTCCGCGGGCGTTATTTCACTGCCCCCATAAATACATGGGTTTTGGCTACTCTACTTTGTGCTGTATACCTGCACAATACTTTGCCTTGTAGGGTTGTTTAATGGCTTTTGCACATGCATATGTATGTATGTATGTAGATACGCTGCTGGTATCTACACTGCAAACGTACAAACTACGTTTATTTGTCCATAACAGAAATGTGTCTTTCTTCATTCAAATCGCACTTCCGCTTCAAATCGTGCCGCTTGAAATTATAATTCTCAGTTACTTTATAAACATTTTGATTGAAATATTTTCATTTTGGGTGTTTCAAGTTATCGCTTCTCGGCCTTTTGGCTTAGATCATGTGTAGTATCTGTTCTTATTAGCTTAACATCTGATAGATTCTCCATCGGAGAACAAAAAATGTTAAACTGATTTTTGGAATTAGACGGAGTGTTTAGGAGCTTGCTCCACCTCTGTCATGGGTTGGTCCGACATTGCAGTTCAGTCGGTATTTCAGCCCGAAATTTTGAATAAATTTAAATTTTATAAAATAGGGTTGTTTGCATGCTTAAGGTTGGTGGAAAATTGTATCTTAAAGTTTTGTTGGGAATCAAATTCCCTACAACAAATTTATGAATGAATTTTTATTTTAATAAATATTTTTTTATCCCATTTTTGTACCCAGAGCGTACAAGTAATTTTGACCACATAATAATCACATAACATGAGTAAAAAATGAGAATATTTGCATGAAATTTTGTACACAGGTTACATTCTGACCAAAAGTAGATTGCTATTGAAAATTGGCGAAATCGGATGAGAATCACGCCCCTTTTTTCGATATCGAAAATTTCGAAAATCACATAACTTGAGTAAAAAATGAGATATTTGCATGAGATTTGGTACACAGGTTACTTCCTGGCCAATGTAGGTTTCTTTTGAAAATGGGCGAAATCGGATGATAATCACGCCCCCTTTTTCGATATCGAAAAATTCGAAAATCACATAAATTGAGATAAAACTTGAGTAAAAAATTAGGAAATTTGCATGAAATTTGTTATACAGGTTACTTTTTGGTCAAGGTAGGTTGCTATTGAAAATAGAAAAATTACCCTGGGCTACGCCATGCCAAATCCGGGTGCGTGGTATACCCGTGGCTACCGCCATGCGTACACTTTTTTGCACGTTTTTAGGGACAGCCTAATGCAATTACAACAACCACATGAAAACTTGCAACTTTGATCCGGATTTGTGATCCTGAGGCCAACACGCGTCTTTGAGCACTCTTCCACAATTTTAGCAAATTTTTTAGTAGTTGGGTGCTAAAGGTGACAAATACCGAATTTGGTTATAAAATTTGTCATATATCTATTGAAAATATATTTAAATATAAAAGCTTAAAATTTATTGTCAAAACATAATACTCAATATTTTGATAAACGTGTTAATGGTATTCCATTAAACTTATTGACAGCTCATTACTGTAATAAAATAATATTTAGCGGCAAGCCTGCTGACTCACTCAACTCAACCACTTAAAGAAATAAGTAACAGTTGATTCCAAATCAGCTGTTTAGAATTTTATCACTGATAAACAAATAGAGATATCGTAGAAACAGCGTAATTGGAATTTGTTTTTTTTTTTTTTATACGCAATGGACTGTTATTAAATTTTACTAAAATCTATGAAAGGTATAATACTGCGTGCTTTTGTAAAAATAAGTTTGTAAATCCACAAATTTCTATATTTTTTTAAGATATGAAAATTGCGGAGAAATTCACTTTTCACAAAATGAAAAAAAAAAAAAAAAAAAAAAATGAAAGTTTTTTTTCTTCGATATAATTGCAATTCCGTTTAATATTCAGTTTTATCACAAAGGTGCATAAGTTCGACTATTTTTAACCGTTAGAGTTTAAGCCGGTTTGTTGTTATCGTTTTTTTCGCTCATTTAATCATCGGCTTTATACTATCGTTGTACTGAACTTTGTTTCATTTATGCCAACAAAAGTCATAGACATTAGGGCGGGTCGTTTTAATAACCCATAGCGTGGCATCGATTTTTCGATAGGTTTTGGGCTCGGGAAAAAAAGTTCCACTACGCATACCCAAAAAAATAACTTTCGAGCCTGCGAAATTCCAGTTTTTTTGATTTTTTTTCGACTTTGATTTTTAATAGTTTTTTCATGACCTACAAAAACAGATTTCATTTGACTCTAAAATTTTCATTTATACCCTATCCAACTCAAAAATGTGCGCTAAAAACGTTGGCGATAACAGTTTTTTGAAAAAAAAAAAAAAAAAATTATTTCTTGGACCAAAATTCTTCTAAAACTATTAAAAAACTCGTTTTTTTTCAAAAAATTTAACACCATCTTAAGCACATGCATTCACTTGGGACTACGCCGATTGACACGGAAAAAAATATATAAAATATGATTTGGAGCCTTGAAAATAAAAAAAGTCGAAAAATTCGATTTTTCGACCAAAACAAGTCGCAAAACCCGAAAATACATTTTTTTCTTTAAAAAATTGTTATTGCCATCGTTTTATGCGCATAATTTTAAGTGGGTCAGG
>CAXKVI010000386.1:0-2500 GCA_964058755.1 Campiglossa producta
TAAAATAAAATAAAATAAAATAAAATAAAATAAAATAAAATAAAATAAAATAAAATAAAATAAAATAAAATAAAATAAAATAAAATAAAATAAAATAAAATAAAATAAAATAAAATAAAATAGAATAAAATAAAATAAAATAAAACAAGTAAGGAAGACTAAGTTCGGACAGGAAAATGCGAACCATATAAAAGTTTCAAAAACAAAGGGAGAAAACTCAAAGCTCAAAAGGTTTACTGTTATAAGTACTGTGGGTCAAAAGGTCGACTGCAAAAGTGGAAATACTTCATTGGTAAGGTCGTGAAGTTTGAGCGGTGACCTCAGCTTTAGTGAGACTTCAGCTTCCTTGTTGAAAAATGCATGTTTCCAACACAAAACACAATATTAGTCAATGATTTCGTTCATTTTCAATAGCAACCTACCTTGGACAGAATGTAACTTGCATACCAAATTGCATGCAAATATTTCAAATTTTACACAAATAATCGTGTACACGGACGGACAGAGGGACGGACATGCCTTAATCAACTCATCTTTTCGACCTAAGAATTTTCATATATGGAACTCTATATTTATATCCATTATTTTGTACCGTTACGTAGTCCCGTGATGTGGACAAATTATACTACCCTTGGACTAGTATTAGTACGCTGGGTATAAAAATAAATAATAAAATAATTATATGAAATGAGTAAAACAAAACAGAAAAAAAAAAAAAAAAAAACGTCCAATTCATCAAATCATCACCTCAGTAAGCCCTTATGCGACTGAAGTATCCAATCGAAGCGTCTTATCCAGACTCCTCACTGCTTGTCCTCACTCGACGACCAAAGTCCACGATGTATATAAGCTCAGCCTCTCACATCATACCTTTGCTTATGTACAGTGTCGGCGGAAGATGAGATGGACCTTGGAATATGATAAGGCTGAACCTTCTTGCTGAATTATGTAAAAATTCTTTTAGCGAATATTTCCATTTTCCTTGTAAATTTTGTCAGTAAATTGGTTTCCAGCTAAAATCCCTCAGTGCAGTTAATTCGCAAGGAATTGCGAAACCATTTCTTCACATATCTAGGCGTTCATCTTCCTCATAAGCAAAATGCAAGTTACCTCAATGAAAGAGCAAAAACGTCGTAAGTACATATTTATAAAACAAAAAAAAACGACCATGAAATCAACAAATACAAGTTACGCCCATAAAGCAACAGGTAATAACAGAGGCACTACACATACATACATACAAATCAGGTGCTGATTGCCGAAGGTGTAGAAGGAGGAGCCTGTCAAGGTAGCAAAGTTAAGCTGCAGCATAAATACCATGAAAATAGCTCATATCCAGGGCAATCAATGCACGCAAAATACATATGTATGCAGTCCAAAGTCAATCATTAAGTTTTGCTACCGATTTGTTGTTGTTGTTGCAGTTGTAGTCGTTATTTGCCGTCACTTCTGACGTTAGCAGCGCTGCAGCTGAACTTACATTTGTTTTAGTTATCAATGCACTTGTTGCATGATATTTGAAGTGAAACTTATTACGCTGCGGTGTAAAGACCGCCGGCAACTTCAAGTCTTCGTTGATGGTAACCATAGCAACCGGAGCAATCGGCGATCGTCGTACTTGTTGTCGACTCGCGTTGATGGAAAATAAAAAATTTTAGATTTTTTCTCTTGACAAGCGGTCTGTTTGATAGTGGAGCAAAGCGACTGCTATGACCACCTCATTTTACCCTGCCGGTTAGGGGTTTAGAATATGCTCGAGGTAGGCATACCGGTCGTAAGAGGCGACTAATATGCACATAGGTAATGACGTGCTACTCGATGGTTGATCTACGGATATGATTCCTCTCACCTCTCATTACCCATCTTCTTCTTCCTCACGGATGGAGGGATGACATGACCTAGAAGGTTGCACTGGTCATACCAAATCGCTACCACGACAGTCGAGCAGTACCGCAGCGTACCGGGGTCATATCCGGCCAAGGACTGTCAACTTCGGCATCACTCCCCAAAACCTTCGGGGAGTGTTTTGCTGTTAAGAACAACAACAACAACCTCATAGTCGCATGGAAAATTGGAAATGCTTTTATGTTGTTTGCGATGTAAAGCAAAATGCCCACAACCTTTCGCTACGAAGTTTGATTGCAAATGGTGTTGACGATAGTCGCCGGGCAAGCTTTAAGCAGCCAACATTCAAACACATATGTATACTCGTTGCTATGGTTACCATCAACGGATGCTTGAAGTTGCCGACGAGTTTAATGATTGGGTTCTTAGTGAAATGGGTAATACAGTGTAAGGCTGATAGGTAATATAGGTGAGACGGAAATAAATAATATATGTGTGACGGAACTACAACTCAAGTAACAGTAATAATAGTGAGACAATTTTAGACCAAAAATCCACCTATGGGCCTAGGTTAAACGAAACATCCAACACATTTTTTTTATTTTTTTTTTTAAAAAGCTTGGATTGATCAGAAGAAAACTTGTATCTGATTTCC
>CAXKVI010000386.1:7500-17500 GCA_964058755.1 Campiglossa producta
TCACTGATGGTAAAATGTTTAGCACACTAAAAATATTATGCATTATGCCCAACTATGACACTAGTTGTTTCGAATGCAAGAGAAGCAGAACCAACAAAATTTCAATAACATTTTCAGCTCAAGCCGAAGTACATATATATTCCCTTTATATTTGAAACTTTTCAATAAACTCGTAACTTGAAATTTATTCTCTTAACGCTAGGTTGCTTCAGTCAACACGACTTTTAAAAACAAATTTAAATTATCCACGCTCTCTAGCAGTGAACTTCGAATAAGTAAAACAAAAACAAAAAAAAAACTAAAGTCATAAATTATGTAGCGTATTTTGTCGGTAATAAAAAGCCATTAGCAAGGTGACAACCCTCATTGACTGCGAAGACTGAGTTGTGTGGGTGTTTGAGGGTGAGCAAGAGCTGAGCTGACGAAGTACAAAAAAGCCATGACACAGAAACAGGGAACGCAGTACTTGTGACTTTATCAAAAAAAAAAAAAAAATAGTTACATTTTTTTAATTTAAAAAAATGTTCTTAAAAATAATAAAATAAAACAAAACAATCTGGAAAAATGAAGCAAAATAAAACAAAAAAAAAGAAAAAAAAAAAAATATAAATAAAAAAAAAAAATAAAAAAAAATAAAAAAGTTAATAAAAAGAAAATAAAAAAAACCGAATGTAGCCATTACACGTCATAGAAGTTAACTTCTTCAATTCAGAAATAACGAAATATGAATAACGAAATATAGTAAGGTGTATTAGATTCACAATTTCTTACTATCGGGAAGTGGACCAGGAAGCCGATTCATTCGAAAATATCTTATACACGGTGCCTTTTCCATCCAATTCGATACGTGGGTAGAATTGTACCTAGGTGGCAACCCTGCTTGAAATTATCATATCTGGAATACGTTCGGAAATACCCTTAATTTGATACCCATATTGGCATATCTCGCTCAATATAAAAAAAATGAGAAAGGTGGCAACCCTGTAAAACAACCCAAGTGTATATAACACCCATGTATATAATCCAAAAATGAGTCAAATTGTCTATATGTCAAATTTTATCCAAATCGGCCAAACAGTTCCCGAGATATACGAAAAAAGAAATAAATTGCGGTTAGGTGGCAATCCTAAGTGGCAACCCTGCGTGAAATTGCCATATTTGGAATACGGCCAAAAATACCTTTCACTTGATACTCATACTGGTATATCTAGGTCTATATTTAATTTTTTTTTGGATAGGTGGCAACCCTGTAAACCACCCTAAGTGGCAACACCCATATATGAAATCTTAGAACAAATCATATTGTCTATATGCCAAATTTTATCCAAATCGGTCAAATCAGTTCCCCAGATATGCGAAAAAAGTCAATTTCTGTTAAGTGGCAACCCTAAGTGGCAACCCTGCTTATTTAAAATACGGTCGAAAATACTTTTCATTTGATATCCATACTATCATATCTAGCTCTATATTAAAAAAAAAAATTGGTATAGGTGGCAACCCTGTAAACCGCCATAAGTGGCAACTCCCGAATATGAAATCTTAGAATAAACCATATTGTCTATACGCCAAATTTTATCCAAATCGGTCAAATCAGTATCTCTATATTTAAAAAAAAAATAAAAATTGGTATAGGTGGCAACCCTGTAAACCTCCATAAGGGGCAACACCCATGATTTCTGCTCGTCCTAACTATTACAATTTGTGCAATATTAGCTAGATCCGAGAATTTCACCTCCTATTTGATTTGCACAGCTAAACATCGTGGTGAAAATGGCCTACGTCTGAAAGTCGGCTGCAATTTTTATTTCGTTGCATATTTTCCGTTGCATCATTATCCATTTTCTCAAACTTTACTCTCAATCAAAACTTCATATCTCCGCCCAAGAAGTTACGGAAGAAAAGAAAAACTAAATAAAAACAAAAGAAAAAAAAACAAAATAAATGAATTAAAAAAAAAATAAAATTAAAATGAAAAAAAAAACTAAAAAAGGAAAAAAAAAAATAAAATTGAAATGAAAATTAAATCAAAGGTGAAGTAAAATTAAAAATTTTGTTCTGCCCCTGCTTACGAACTTCAAGCAACTTGCAGCTTCGTGACATAGAGCCATATTTGTGCTAACAAACAACACCTAAGCCTCCAATGCTCCAGCCATGATTAGCTTTGTAGTTAGCAACGAACTTGTTTTGGTAGTTGTGTTTTTTTTTTTTGGAAATTGTTGTTATTTTAGTTGCTGTTGCTTTGAAAATTGCTTTTTTGGTTCTTGGCTTTTGCTTTCTTCACATCAACAAAACGCGGAAAGCAATACAACAAAGTTTCGCTGAAGTTTAAATTATTTGCCCAACTGTTGCATACTTCTGGGCGCATAGGCTGTTTTGTGTGACTTTGTTTTGCCGCTAAGGGAATTTCGAAAGTTTTAGAGTTATTTTCAAATACATATGTTTTCTTTGCAAAAATGGATGTTAGCTTAGAAAGACGCTAGTCAAAAAAATCATTGAAGAAGTAGGGACTACTATGATCTTCAAACTTTTAGCTTAAGACGATTTGTGATTTATTTCGCCAGCTGAGGTAGCGCTGAGCTGCGTACCTGGGGCCTGACTGAAGTAAAAGTGCAAAAATCATTACTTTCTAAGTAACAAACATTGACTTAATTCATATCTCAAGTAATAAAAAAAAAAAAAAATTATAATCCTAAAAGTTACAACATTAACAGTCAACATAAAGCTTTAAAGCTTTCGCTTTTTTATATTTTTATGAGGTAGCATATTAATCAGCTTGTAGCTATTGCTCAGTCACCAACCGACTACAGCCAACTTTAATGCATAAAAAAGTTGCAAAAATAAACTCTCTCTTTCTGTGAACACAAAAAATGGAAACAAAAAAGCGCCTGAAAATATGCTAGCATTAAAAAGTTCACTTTGAAATCAAACTAGCAGCTAAAATGTTATTTAGTTTGTCTACCTTTTTGCCATGAAATATCAGTCGGAGAAAGTTTTTATATAGTCAGCCTGATATTATGCTATAAATTAATGCGTCCACTTTAAACCATACTTTGCGTTGCTAATTAGTGGTCGTAGCAATGTGATGAGGGAGAGTGGTGTTGCACACATACACATGAATTTTTACCTATTTATAACAGCATATATGTACTTATATGTATGCGCAACAAATGGTCATATATGTTATTGCTAGCTATGGAAAAATTTGTTTACATACTTTTAGGCGTATGAGGGAAAAATGCAAAAATCGCTGGAAACCAAATAGAAAAGGAAAAAAATTGTACGGCAAATGTAGGCGTCTGGAAACCTGTTGAATTGTAAACAACTTTTTAATAACCACAGCTAAGTTGGCAAAAAGTGCTTTTTCATGCACTTCAAGGTTAAGGGCTGACTTTTTGCTCATGAGCCAATAAAGTTGTGCAACAGGTAGAGTTCAAGCTTTGGAGAAATGAGCGTAAAAATATTTTACTATCGCAACGTTATATCGATACGCATACGACAAATTGCACCAAAGATTCATAGATAGCTATTCACTAACTTGAATAGTTAATTCACTGAATTTCCTACCGTAAAAATGTTTAACTAAAAAGGGTCTTATGAAGTTATTTTTAGTACACAAGTTTTTAGTACAAAATACAATAGAACAATAAACGTCTATTTACCTTTGAATTTAGTACTAAATATATACAAATTTCCTTTAAAGCTATTACGATTAGCGAATTGGAAAATTCGGAAGGTCAGATACTTGAAATCAAAGACCTAAACTAAAGTTTTCTAAAAAATTTTAGTACATAGTTTTAGTAGTACAACTAAATATTTCAATTCATTGCACAAATTTTAGTCTGGTAGGAAGTACATTTTTTTAGTAATTTTCTGTTATAAGATTTTAAAAGTTTTGTACTTACCCTGCGAATTTGGTACACAGTTAAAAAGTAGCTAAACACAAATATTTTTAGTACTAAAAGTTTGCTAAATGCATATGTAATATAAGGGTTAAGAAAAATAGTTCAAGGGTTTTAGGAAAGGTTGCTTTATCTAAATTGTAAAATATTATATAAATCTTTATGTAGTAAAAATTAAGTACATACTCACTTTTTTGTACTAAAACTTTAGTATTCAATTTTTTTGTACCAAAATGTAGCAAACAAATTAGTTCAGTGCTTTTAGGAAAGGTTGCTTTAGCTTAACTGAAAAATGTTATATAAATGTTTGTTCAATAAAATTTTAGTACAAACTTACTTTTTTGTACTAAAAACTTTAGTACTAATTTTTTTTGTACCAAAATGTTGGTAAAAAAAT
The DNA here is from genome assembly GCA_964058755.1 of Campiglossa producta. Classification (NCBI taxonomy): domain Eukaryota; kingdom Metazoa; phylum Arthropoda; class Insecta; order Diptera; family Tephritidae; genus Campiglossa; species Campiglossa producta. Next base: position 11,797 of record CAXKVI010000386.1, read on the forward strand.
ATAGGAAATTTACAAATGTACCAAAATGTAGCAAAAAAATTAGTTCAGGGTTTTAAGGAAAGGTTGCTTTATCTTAATTGAAAAATATTATATATATGTTTATGTACTAAAATTTTAGTACATACTTACTTTAGGAAAGGTTGCTTTAGCTTAACTGAAAAATGTTATATAAATGTTTATTCAATAAAATTTTAGTACATACTTACTTTTTTGCACTAAAAACTTTAGTACTAATTTTTTTTTACCAAAATGTTGGTAAAAAAAATATATGAAAAAAGGTTGCTTTATCTTAATTGAAAAATATTATATAATGGTTTATGTTCTAAAACTTTTTTTTGTACTAAAAACTTTAGTACTAATGTTTTTGTACCAAAATGTGCATGGAAACGTTTTTATTTTAATACATATTTTTTCACTAAAGATACAAATTTTAGTACTAAAACTTTAGTACTCATTTCAATTACTAGGTTTTGCCTCTCAAAGTCAAGTATAGTAACACTGTGTTTTGCATTCGAGCTTTTTCCCTTTAAAGCAGTTCATTCTAAAAAGTACCATATCTTTAGTTTGAAATTTTGCGTGCTGGCAATTATTAAAGAAATTTCCATTGAGTTGCTAAAAATTGCAACTCACAGCACGCATTAATCTTTAAAATACATTTTGCGCCGTACTGTACTGTATGCATTCAAAAGATAAAAATAGTACATTTTCCATTGTAGAATGCTCATAAAATTTGTTCTGGATATCATGAGGTAGGTAGGCCATACGTAAGAGGAAGCAGTGAATTTTTCGATGCAGAAAGTTTCAGATTTTTTACTCTTAAAATGATTCTTGTTGGAAAAAGTATTTTGTATTAGAAGGGAAAAATGGCTAAGTACATTATATGCAGTACTTTAGGGTGTCAGCAAAATAAGACTGAAAACAGAAAATAATTTTAGTACTAAATACCGAAAATTAGTTTCAAGTATTTAACTATCCATATCATAAAGGAGTATTTGTTTCTAAATGTTTAGTACCGTTTTATTCACTGAGTTTTATACACTTATATTTTACACCGATAATTTTTTTTATTGTCTTAGTACTAATTTTTAGTACTAAATTTTTAGTACTAAATTTTAGTACTAAATTTTTGTACTAAATACTTGTAAAAACAAATTTCAGTAAAAATTGCTATACACTTCGTGCTTGAGTATTTTTAGTACTAAATTTTAGCTATTTTGAGTACTAAAATAAAGAAATTTCTTTTATTAACCCTGGCATTCCAAATGTGCTAATATGCTACAATAATAAAAACAAGAAAATAATATTTCATATGCAATCGCAACTATTGTGGTAAGAAAAGACAAATGCAGTAAGTGCCACTTGACCGCATCTGATCAAAAATATCAAGAGGAAAAAGAAACAAGTCAAGAAAACAATTGCTGAGTAATTGAAAGTACTGCACATATGAAGAGTGCTTGTGTGTGTATAAATATGCCCTTAACTTATGGGATCTCTATCAATCGACTTACTCAATTGAATTTCGCAAAATTGATTTTCAATTTCAACCGAAATCATTTAAGGAAGTGGCAAGCCAGCTGGTTGCTTTATTAAGAACAATATGCCATCCATTCAAGAGTTTTACGTTAAAGGTAACTACTAGCAACAGCAACAAGCATATTTTTGCTTGTGTGGGGGGGCTAATAAAGAGAAGACACAGCGCAACCAGTTTAGTGCTGAGAGAAGGTGTATGAAAAGGTAGCAGCGAACGAACACTACATATTACATGCCCAGGCTAGGTAGGATATTGATTGAGGCGGAAGTAACAAAAGTTCGTTAAACATGACAAATAGGCTGGACATTGGCGATATTTACTATAGCTAACTATTCAATCATTCCCTAGCAAGCTGGTCGCATGGAGTTCCGATTCATATCCCGACAACGATTCAATATAGTGTCCCTACTAAAACTTTCATCATATCCCACATTTAGCCTCACAGCAAGGATACTCACTTCACTTGGATGGCAAATATTTACTTTACCGCCTGTTTATTTTGATTTGCAGCGCTACAAAAGCGATAACAATGGTTATGCATTCGTCTCCTGCTCATACGCCACGCTTCACTCCAGGGCCGTATTTAAGGGGGAGGGGGGGACTCCTTGCACTGCCGTTAGAAGAGCTTGATGAAGATCTTCGGAATGATCATACACTCTAGGCAGGGAGAAGCATTGTTAACAACAAAAACAACAATAACAGCAACCAACAACAACAAGATATAAAAAGTAAAAAAAAAGTCTTAAATATTATGAGTTGGAAAAGGTTTACAAAACACTTTCGCTGAATTATTGAGTAAGATGATTTATATGATAAAAATTGGTTCCATGAAAATTTTAATTGAAATAATATCGAACGCCCCCCTAAAAAGAAATCCTAGCTACGGCCTTGCTTCACTCCACAACGAACAAGACGAGCAAGTAGAAGTAAGTAGAGGCAGCGCGTAATCTTGATCTTCTTTATCAAACAAGATAATAGCAATTCAATTTGTTAAATGGATTTTGCTGTAAGGGTACTCGTAAATGTTAAGCTGCATTAATGTGTAGTAGCCATTGTCAGGAGTAAGAGAATCTTTAATCTTTACAGCAGGTGTTTTCTCTCGCTCTACTTTTCTGCTACTCTTTTAATTTCTTTACTACTTATTTGCTTTTCTTTCTGTTCCCTTTTATTTTTGGTTCATCTGATTACTTATTTTATTTTTTTGGGTATTTTATTTTGCTTTTTTTCCACTGTTCATTTAATTTGTTACAATTTTTGGCCGAGATAATCACCTTTTATGTTAAGGCATATTTTTTCCTTTCCTGGAAATCGTTTCATTTTAGTTTCTTCTCTGCCAATTATGCTTTTTTATTTTATATTTTTATTTTATGTATTTTGAAATATTTTTAATTTTATTTTTTTATTTTTTTACATCAATTTATTTTATTTTATTTTATTTTATTTTATTTTATTTTATTTTATTTTATTTTATTTTATTTTAATTTATTTTATTTTATTTTATTTTATTTTATTTTATTTTATTTAATTTTATTTTTTTTTATTTTATTTTGTTTTATTCTATTTTATTTTATTTTATTTTATTTTGTTTTATTTTATTTTTTTTATATTTTTTTATTGTATTTTATTTTATTTTATTTTATTTTATTTTATTTTATTTTATTTTATTTTATTTTATTTTATTTTATTTTATTTTATTTTATTTTATTTTATTTTATTTTATTTTATTTTATTTTATTTTATTTTATTTTATTTTATTTTATTTTATTTTATTTTATTTTATTTTATTTTATTTTATTTTATTTTATTTTTATTTTTATTTTTTTTTATTGTATTTTATTTTATTTTATTTTATTTTATTTTATTTTATTTTATTTTATTTTATTTTAATTTATTTTATTTTATTTTATTTTATTTTAATTTATTTTATTTTATTTTATTTTATTTTATTTTATTTTATTTTATTTTATTTTCTTTTATTTTATTTTATTTTATTTTATTTTATTTTATTTTATTTTATTTTATTTTATTTTATTTTATTTTATTTTATTTTATTTTATTTTATTTTCTTTTCTTTTATTTTATTTTATTTTATTTTATTTTATTTTATTTTATTTTATTTTATTTTATTTTATTTTATTTTATTTTATTTTATTTTATTTTATTTTATTTTATTTTATTTTATTTTATTTTATTTTATTTTATTTTATTTTATTTTATTTTATTTTATTTTATTTTATTTTATTTTATTTTATTTTATTTTATTTTATTTTATTTTATTTTATTTTATTTTAATTTATTTTATTTTATTTTATTTTATTTTATTTTATTTTATTTTATTTTCTTTTATTTTATTTTCTTTTATTTTATTTTATTTTATTTTATTTTCTTTTATTTTATTTTATTTTATTTTATTTTATTTTATTTTATTTTATTTTATTTTATTTTATTTTATTTTATTTTATTTTATTTTATTTTATTTTATTTTATTTTATTTTATTTTATTTTATTTTATTTTATTTTATTTTATTTTATTTTATTTTATTTTATTTTATTTTATTTTATTTTATTTTATTTTATTTTATTTTATTTTATTTTATTTTATTTTATTTTATTTTATTTTATTTTATTTTATTTTATTTTATTTTATTTTATTTTATTTTATTTTATTTTATTTTATTTTATTTTATTTTATTTTTATTTTTATTTTTTTTATTGTATTTTATTTTATTTTATTTTATTTTATTTTATTTTATTTTATTTTATTTTAATTTATTTTATTTTATTTTATTTTCTTTTATTTTATTTTATTTTATTTTATTTTATTTTATTTTATTTTATTTTATTTTATTTTATTTTATTTTATTTTATTTTATTTTATTTTATTTTATTTTATTTTATTTTATTTTATTTTATTTTATTTTATTTTATTTTATTTTATTTTATTTTATTTTATTTTATTTTATTTTATTTTATTTTATTTTATTTTATTTTATTTTATTTTATTTTATTTTATTTTATTTTATTTTATTTTATTTTATTTTATTTTATTTTATTTTATTTTATTTTATTTTATTTTATTTTATTTTATTTTATTTTATTTTATTTTGTTTTATTTTATTTTATTTTATTTTATTTTATTTTATTTTATTTTATTTTATTTTATTTTATTTTATTTTATTTTATTTTATTTTATTTTATTTTATTTTATTTTATTTTATTTTATTTTATTTTATTTTATTTTATTTTATTTTATTTTATTTTATTTTATTTTATTTTATTTTATTTTATTTTATTTTATTTTATTTTATTTTATTTTATTTTATTTTATTATATTTTATTTTATTTTATTTTATTTTATTTTATTTTATTTTATTTTATTTTATTTTATTTTATTTTATCTGATTTTATTTTCTATATTCTATTTTATTTCATTTTTTTATTTTATTTTATTCTTAGCTTTTTTTATATTTTTTATTTCTTTTTTAAAACATTTTTTTTTAATTTTGTGTTTGCTTCTGTGCCGCCCTAATCATACCTTTTTTCATCATTGTACTTCACTTGCGCTAGCATATTTTCGCTTTTCTAGTCTTCCCTCATTCATCAAGCTCGTATTATCGCTCACCTTTTCGCCTTGCTCCGTACCCTTTGATTTAGCGGATTTGATGGCGTGTTGGATTAGAGGACTTTTCATGAGTGTGATAATCTCTTTTTATTCGACAGTCATTCATTTTTCAGCCATTAAGGCGTTGCACATTAATACACACTAACACCCACACATGAGCACCGCCAGCATTGTGCTATTGTTGTAATTCTATGTTCAAATATCATTCATGTTCTATGCGTTTTGTTGCTCTGCCTATTTTGCCGCATTACTGAAATGCATGCTTATCTTGCGCTCTCACCCACACTCACACACACATGCATTCATATCTATTCTAGTCGTACTTTCCTCTTTGCTGAAGAGTATCTCAGTTAAATGCACTTCTAATCCTAGATATGTATGTTTGCAAATCAAAATATTGTTGTTTTGGCTATGTTCGGCATTGTATCGCTGTATGTATGTAGGTGAGTGTGTGTGTGTGTGTTAGTGAATGAAATTTGATAGTTGCGCATAGAAATTTGCTCATGTTTTCATTCACTACGGTACTGGAGGGTATCTTTATTGTATTATTT
>CAXKVI010000386.1:20000-39566 GCA_964058755.1 Campiglossa producta
TTCAATAATAGTTCTTTCGAGTATTTTTTTGCGATTCCAGGAACGATGTTGGTGTAGAATGTATGACGTTGTTGTTGTATGGCTCAGTAGATTGATGTCCTTGGCTACCCCTGGTATTTTGTATATATAATTGTATAATTTTGCACTAATATTAAGAACAAACAATTTCATTGCAAGATGATTTCGTAATTTAAGTAATAACATTTTATACTTACTTCAAATAGCCTTTAACCGCCTTGGCGAGTTTGGCCGTCCTTCTGCCAAGCTCTTATTCTTATACCCCTAGTACGAAGGGTATTATAATTTTATCCACACAACGGTACTACGTAACGGCACAAAATAATCGAGATAGATATAGAGTTCCATAGATGAAAGCTATTAGGTTGAAGAAAGGAGTTGATTAAGGCATGTCCGTCCGTTTGTCCGTCCGTCCGTCCGTCCGTGTACACGATACCTTGAGTAAAAATTGATATATTTGAATGAAATTTTCTATACGGGTTACTTTCTGGCCAAGGTAGGTTGCTATTGAAAATGGGCGAAATCGGCAAATAACCACGCCCCCTTTTTCTATATCGAAAATTTCGAAGATAACATAAATTGACATAACAAGAGTAAAAATTGATATATGAAGACATGCATGGATGAAGGAGGTATGTCGCATTCTCACTCAATTTCTGTTTTTGGCATTGGTGAATAGTGTTTATGCAGATCTATATTTCTGTCTTATCAGAATCTGCCTATCGTGAAAATTGTAGAAGATAATTCATGGATGAAGGGGGTATGTACACAAATTTTCAATATGTATTGTGGAAGAAGGGGGTATGTTCCTATTTTTTCATATAAAACACTAAATATAAACTTATGCTTTTTATTGCATATTTTGCAACGTCTTTTATGGCTTTGCATAATTTTTTTGTCAGTTTTCCATAAAGATTCGAAAAAACCTCAAATGTTTAAGCAAAACTTTAAAGCCGATTTTCTCGTTTCACTCAAAATGCGAGATACCCCCTTCATCCATGCATGTCTTCATATATAATTGAAATTTGGTATGCTAGCTACTTTCTGGCCAAAGTAGGTTACTACTGAAAATGAGCGCAATCGGATGATAACCACGTCCCATTTTTCGATATCGAAAATTTCGAAGATCACATAAATTGAAATAACTTGAGTAAAAATTGAGAGATTTGCATGAAATTTGGTACACATGCTACTTTCTGGCCAAAGAAGTTGCTATTGAAAATGGGCGAAATCGGATGATAGTCACCCCCACCCCCCTTTTTCGATATCGAAAATTTTGAAAATCATATAAATTGGCATAACTTGAGTAAAAAAATATAGATATTTGCGTGAAATATTTTATACAGGTTAATTTCGGGCCAAAGGCAGTTTCTAGAGAAAGTGGGCCAACTCGGATGATCACCACTATAACTTCTTCGATATCGAAAATTTCGAAAATCATATAAATTGACATATGTAACTTAAGTAAAAATTGAGATATTTATATATATAGGTTGCTACTGAAAATGAGCGAAATCGCATGATAACCACGTCCCATTTTTCGATATCGAAAGTTTCGAAGATCACATAAATTGTAATAACTTGAGTAAAAATTTAGAGATTTGCATGAAATTTAGTCCAAAGTAGGTTGCTATTGAAAATGGGCGAAATCGGTGAATAACCACGTCCCCTTTTTCGATATCGAAAATTTCGAAAATCACATACATTGACATATCTCCTTAGCTGAGATGGTTAAAATGATATCAGTTTACACGTGAATCCCCCTGGTCATTCTATAATGATTTTTTGATACATTTTTTAAAGTGGGCGTGGCATTTTTGAAAATTCGACTGATCGTAACTTTTCAACTGATAACGGTAGAATGAACAAATTTTGCACAAAGCATACAAGGATCAGTGGGAGTATACTTGTTAAAATTGGAGGAAAAAAACGGCCCTTCAATCACGCCCACTTTCGAATTCGAAAATTTCGAAAATCACCTAATTTGACATAATTCGGTAACGGAAATGGCTAAAATGATATAATTTGGTAGGGTGATACCCCAAATCATTCTTTTATGATTTTTTGATAAATTTTTAATAGTAGGCGTATCACCGCCCACTTTCGAAAATTCGACTGATCGTAACTTTCAAACTGCTTACGGTAGAACGATTAAATTTGGCACAAAGCATCGTTGGGAGTATACCTTATGAAATTGGATAAAATCGCCTTCCAACCATGCCCACTTTCGATATCGAAAACTTCGAAAGTGACCTAAATTGGCATAATTCGTTAGCGGAAATGGCTAAAATGATATAGTTTGGTAGGATAAACCCCGTAATTATTCTATTATGATTTTTTGATAAATTTTTAAAAGTAGGCGTGGCTCCGCCTACTTTCGAAAATTCGACTGATCGTAACTTTCAAACTGATTACGGTAGAACGATTAAATTTGGCACAAAGCATCGTTGGGAGTATACCTTATGAAATTGGATAAAATCGCCTTCCAACCACGCCCACTTTCGATATCGAAAACTTCGAAAGTGACCTAAATTGGCATAATTCGTTAGCGGAAATGGCTAAAATGGTATAGTTTGGTAGGATAAACCCCGTAATTATTCTATTATAATTTTTTGATAAATTTTTAAAAGTAGGCGTGGCTCCGCCTACTTTCGAAAATTCGACTGATCGTAACTTTCAAACTGATTACGGTAGAACGATTAAATTTGGCACAAAGCATCGTTGGGAGTATACCTTATGAAATTGGATAAAATCGCCTTCCAACCACGCCCACTTTCGATATCGAAAACTTCGAAAGTGACCTAAATTGGCATAATTCGTTAGCGGAAATGGCTAAAATGGTATAGTTTGGTAGGATAAACCCCGTAATTATTCTATTATGATTTTTTGATAAATTTTTAAAAGTAGGCGTATCACCGCCCACTCTTCAGGGAGGAATATTTGAAAATTTCACGGGTCATAACTTTTAAACTGATTACGGTAGAAGAGAGAAATTTGGTACAAGGTATAGTAGCATAATAGGGAGTATACCTGATGTAATTGGACGAAATCGCTTCCCAACCATGCCCACTTCCGAAAATCATAAGAAAACTACCGCTGGGTATTTAATGTTCGGTTTACCCGAACTTAGACTTCCTTGCTTGTTTCTACCGAAATAACCACCCTTTGCGAATAAAATTGAAATCTGCAAAACAATTTTTTTTTTGGTTATCGAGAAAAACTTTGAAAATTTTTTCTCTCTTGCTATCTTTATAAGTTACTTTGTAGCTCTGCTTGAAAGTGTAACAGCGTAATAACATAAATGTCAATGATGACACTCAAATAAGCATAGAACTCGTAAGTTGACAGACAGCTATCTCAATGGACATCACATACATTTACGCACATGCACACAAACAAACATATTCAAATAGGCATGTGACAACTTGAGCTGCTAATCAAATTCAAGTTGAGTTAAAGTGAATTGAAGTGCGCTAGAATGATATACATACATACATGCATACATAAGTGCATCGAGGGATGATTGAGGCGAAGATTAACATGTAGCACATAACGATTAGCTCAGTCAACAGAGGCACATTAAGCCTTAAGTATTCAACTGTTCGACACTTTCTCAGTGAAAACTTCATCGATTGCATGCACCTTCCTGATCACGTAGGTGATTACATATGATCTTTGCTTTTCAATTGTGACCATCACTGTAATGTAAAACAATCTACATAAATCAAGCTCGTCATTCACTACAAGTTCCTTGAAGCACATTATACCACCATTCCTTTTCATTCAGCGTTTAAATTGCCATCATTTGAGCTATACAAGTCGATAGCGTGCAGTTCATGTTATGGTGAAGATACGCGAACTCTCTGGTTACCACGCATTCTGTGTTTACTTCTGCATAAGTTTATCTATGTATATTAGACTGTCCAAAAAATTTATGAAAAAAATGAAGTTCCGAAATTTGATATGCATACTCTCTATATGGATGCGGTTTAGCCTAAAATACGGACTCAATAAACGCAGCATCGTGAGAATTCTCTCAGGCTCTGCAGGGATGGGAGGAATCCATGCCCTTGCCCTTAGCCGAGCCGGAATGTCCTTCCAGTCGACGACTTCGATTTTTGCAGCTTCGTAGATTTCACCCAGTCTTGCAGCTGCTGCCTTTTACAGTGCAACAGTTCTTGCGTCGTCGCACGTGACTGTTTTAATCTGTCCCTGGTGCCAACCCGCATCCGTGATCGCCGCCGTACCACCTGGAGACTCCAAATAAACGTCGATGACAGCGTTTCCGAGTGCTTTCCGGACGTAACTGGTCCTTGGGGATGGCCAAACGGTCGTTGCCTCGGTCAAGAATGCATATAAGGATCCTGTCCTTGGTTACTTCAGAAAAGCTTGGTTTGCCCACTACGGGGGTGTTTTGATGCCGCTTGGGGTGGGGTTTTAACTTCACGCCCAATCTCTGGCGTTTGAAAAGGTTTTCGTTTACCCTCTTTGGCACATAACTGTGGAAATCCGATATCAGAGATTGTGCTAACTCCACAGACTTCCTGGAACTCGGCGACAGCGTTTCCTGCGGAACTCTCTCATATTTCTTCAGGATCCTGGCGGCCAATTTTTTTTCCAGGTACGCAGAGCGGCGGCGAGATGTCTCTTGGGAGTCCGGAACCGTAGTTTCCATCGCGGTAGCTCCTTTTGATGAAAGCCCATTTACTGCTTCTCTTTCCTTTGGATCTCTGAGGCCATGTCGTGAGACCATTGCCACAGGCGTGAAGAGATTGTTTCTCATATCAGCTATTGATGGAAGTTCAGCATGCGCCGTTGTCCACTTAGCTGGGTAGGCAGGGGTATTGGTGCTGCCTCCCACTAAGTCACTCTTACTTGATAGAGTTTTATAGGTTGACCGACCCGTAGCTGCCATCGCTGTCAGTCTCCCTGCTGATTTTGAAGTGGAGGTTGTCCTCCGACGCTGTGTTTTCGCTTGCTCCAGTATTTGTGTTCGTACGACCCATCGCCGGACACGGCCAGCTGAGGGTCAAAGGAAGAGTGGGGGTCAAAGGAAGAGTGAGGGGAAAGAGGTATCGGCACATACCGCGGTAACACCATAGATAATCTCTGAGGGGACCCGGTGTCAGAGAGGCTCTGTTCGACCACAGCAACGAAGTTCCTCCCTGCTGCAAACGTCCAAAGGGCACAGTATCGCATAACACCCTGGATTGGGACGGAGAAGATCGTTGTCGTCGCGCCAGAGAGGCCTGGCTACTCTCGTGATGTAGTGCCATGCGGAGCTATGGCCACAAGCGTAGCGTGGCCGTGTGGCAATCGACTAAGCCAAGGTGTCCACCCTTCACGAGAGGGTTTGCGTTTAAGTAAGACAATTTTTCAAATTTTGGGACAGTCTAATGTATATACATATGCGCGTCTATGACTACACTTTCGTATGTTAATGATTTAAGCTTCATTGTATTGCTTGATTGCATTGTTGTGAGTGCTTGTGATAAATAATATGATTGAATTGCCATATGTGGCAGCAGATTTGAATAGCAACATCTTTTGCTTGGTAACTGTTGCTTGGCTTCAAAATATGCGATGCTTCATACATCTTAGCACAACAACAATTGACAGCATAATTGGATTTTTTTTTAAAGCTCCAAAACGTATTTCAAGCACCTGCGTACTCATATAAGTGTGTGTGTGAGTATTTTAATGCCTTTGTATAATACATTTCAAATGAATAACGTACGGTTGCTAGCTAATTATTATTTGGTTAGAGCTCACAAAACCATCAACTGCTGAGTGTCTAAATTTATGCAATACGCTATTTATAATCTTACATACTTGACAACTAGCACAATCATCAAATTTAACTTTATTCGCCCACGATTTCGAGGGCGTTGGCTGCAGCGAAATAATTTTAGATCATCATGCATATTGTGAATTTTGGGCCATATAAGGTTAATGTCCTTTGAAAATGTTCGTAGTCAAATTTCACCAACGATACCCTCAGGCGAAATCCTGCTTCAAAGCACAAGAAATGCGGGATACGTTAAGAAAAAGGCTGACCTCCCTAAAGTATGCAATCCAATCGATTTAAATAATAAACATGAAATTGTGTTGCATACTTTAGGGCGAAAAACTTTAAACTCTTTAAACTCTCCCAGGAACTGCAAACGATGCCCTCAGACAAAATCCTGGTTCAATTAAAATTAAGGACCGGTTACAATAACAAGTTAAGTAGATGACCTCCTTAATGTATGCACCTCAATTGTTGTAAAAAATAAAAACGAAATTGTGTTGCATACTTCAGGGCGTATTAACTTTAAACTCTATGTAATCTTCTATGACCTGCGAACGATGATTTTAGACGAAATACTGGTGCAAGGAACATTAAGCACCGGATACAATAACAAGGTAAGAATATATGCACCTCAATTGTTGTAAAAAATAAACACGAAATTGTGTTGCATACTTCAGGGCGTATTAACTTTAAACTCTATATAGTCTTCTACGTCCTGCGAACAAATATAGGGGCTTTGAGCTCGCCAGAGTGTTAAAGAGCTCGCGAAAAACATTCCCAGAAAAGTCCTTGTATGCGAAAGAATGGAGAAAACTTAATGAAATATATTACCTTTTCGCTTTAAAAAATCTCTCCATAAAATAAACTCATCCCTGAATTTAAAATAAAAAAAAAAAATATGTCCACAATCTCCCGCATTTCCTCTTAAATAAAGTTTTTAAAATGCAGTTATTTAAGTAGCACTTGAATTACTCATCAAGTGGAATTGTAAAACTACAATTCTCTCTTCGCGCGCGCGTGCACTTAAGCCATGCAGAATAAAGGTGAATTTCAAGAAATGTCAAGTAGAAATATGCAAAATGATTGTTAATAAGTATTATAAAGCTGTTTTAACAAGGTAAGCAGTCGGGATTACACATAATTGAAGTACTTCATGTTTAGTATGCAATTAGGTGCGCAAAGAATCCGCGGAAACTATATATCCTCGCCCACTTGAAAGAAATGAGAGAAAATCAAAATGTTGTGAAAACAAGTTTTAAAATTTAAAGTTTTCAACAGTTTTGAGTCTAGTTTGCGACTTCTGCAAACAATGTTTGCACACCATATTTCCAGGTTACATATTTTCTAAATTACTTAGGATCATTCTTTCGTTTTTGTTGTATGGACGTTTCAAGGTCAGCTCGGGGCAATTTCTCGAATTTGTTGGAACTATTGTGGTCTTTCTGTATTTAGCGCTGAGACCCAATTTTAAATATTTTAGTACTTTAAATAAAGACACAAATTTTCTATCAAAAACTTTGTACTAAAAATTTAGTACTTAAAATTGAGTACTAAAAGTAATTTATAAAAAATGTAAATTATAGTATGTAACATTAACTACATATGTATATTATAAAATTTTGGACAAAACTTTTAGTACTTAAAAATAGTTCTAAAACTGTGTACTAAAACTTTGTGTAGGTAATGTATGTGTGTGAAATTAGTATTAAAAATTTAGAACTAAAAACTTAGTACTAAAATTAAAGTACTAAAAGATTTGTACTAAAAATTGAATACTAAAAATTGATTACTAAGATTTTAGTACTAAAAACTTAGTACTAAAAATTGGTTCTAAAAACTGTTCACTAAAATTTTGTGGAAAAAATTTATTAAATTTTAGTATGTAATATGCACTACATATATTATAAAACTTTTTCACGAAACATTTAGTACTAAAAATTTGTTCTAAATTTGTTTGCTGAAAATCGAGTACTAAAAAGTAGTAAACTAGCACAACGCTTATGTTAGAAAACTGTATTGCTGTATGTTTATCTAAATAAAGGTTTCTCTGCATTTAGTACTAAACGTTAAAGCATAGAATCTTATATGTCAATTCACTCGGCACACTTTTTCTTTTTTATAAGTTTAGTACTAAAAAAATCAAGAAAATTTAACTTTACTTTACACATTACATTTACGGAAACGTTCCAATACTAAATACTTGTGATTGAGTGCTAAAAGTGTATAGCTTGTAATTGTTAGTAAAACTTGAGTATAAAAAGTGTGCTGCTGTGAGATAAGTACTAATAATGAAATTTTGAAATTTGGTACTAGATAATTTCTTTTTAGAGTAGTGTTGTGTATTAAAATGCAGTATATACTAAAAATTTCAGTACAATGTGTAGATGCTAATATTTTAGTACTAAAATTTCTATGCTTAAAATTTGAGCAGACACCATTATAGCTGCTTAGTACTAAAAATGTTGTAAAGACGAAACCAACTAAAAATTTTTTTAAAAGTTAAAAATTTCGAATAGTACAAAAATTTATTACTTAAACACTGTACTAAAACGTTATGTCTAAGGAATACTTTTAATTAAGTTTATTAACCTTTCTAAAAAGTTTGTTCTACCGATTTGAACAAGAACTTAGTTTTAAAAATTTACAAAGTACTTCAACTTAGTACAAAAATGTAACAATAGAAATTTAGTACTAAATTTTTTTTTCGTGAAAATGCTGACAAATATTTTAGAATTTGCTAAATGCTCATTTATAAAGTTAGATACTATCCTACTTGTCCTTCTATTTCCCTTGAATATTTAGTAGCGCACGCATTGTGGGTACCTTGTTCTTTTATTGACATTCTAATAGTTCTCAAAACCTGTACTAAAACGTTATGTCTAAAGAATTCTTATAATTAAGTATATTAACCTTTCTAAAAAGTTTATTCTACCGATTTGAACAAGAACTAAGTTCTAAAAATGTACAAAGTACTTTAATTTAGTACAAAAATGTAACAGTAGGCATTTAGTACTAAATTTCTTTTCGTGAAAATGCTGAAAAATATTTTAGGATTTGTTAAATGCTCATTTATAAAGTGAGAGACAACCCTTCTTGTCCTTCTATTTCTTTCATCAAAATTCTAATAGTACAAAAACAATGTACTAAAACGTCAAGTCTAAAGAATACTTGTAATTAAGTATTAAATTAACGACTTTAACAAGAACTTATTTCTAAAAATGTACAGAGTACTTAAACTTAGTACAAAAATGTAACAGTAGGCATTTAGTACTAAATTTTTTGTCCTTCTATTTCCCTTGAATACTTAGTAGCAAAGGCATTGTTCTTTTATTGACATTCTCATCATTTGTCTACTACATACATACCTGCTGTTCTGTAGCAACATAAATCTCTACCTTTACAAACTTGCTCACTACCCGCACTGCCTTTTGCCATAAATATTTGCTATCCATATTTTCAATTCTCAAATTAATCCGCCTTCTTTTGCTGTAAATCCTGTAGTTTCCTTTTTGTAAGTTTTTCTTTTGTTGTTTTTCATAGGAAAAAAGGAAGTACTAAAAATCAACTATCAGCAATCACTTCCATACACGTATTGCTTTCAACTATATCTCACACCGCTCACAGCTGACTACTGAACTGCGAATTGATAAATACTTTTACTGGTGCGCGGTATTTGTTGTTCTTATTGTAGGTGTATTAATTTTTTGTAGCGTTTTTTTTTTAGTTTTCTTGTAAGCTTTTATTGTAGTCAAGCTGTTTCCGTTTAAATCGCATTTTTTTCATAAATATTATTTTTGTAATTTTTTTGTTTGCCTTTGCTGTTGTTGTGTTTTTGTTTCTCTTTGCTGGTGTGAGTGTTGTCATGGTCTCTTGTTATTAAATTCCATCGCATTTTGCTTACTCCGTCCAATGTCAGATGCTCTGTTGCACAGCCACAATGCTCGCTCATTCAAATAGCTTCAGTTCAACTGAAGTTATTGTTTTGCATTTATTGTTGTTTTTATGCTTCCTTTGGCAGTTGTCCTGACAGCCACAACCTCCCGTAGATACAAAGTTCGCCCGCTTTTGATGCTGACCCTTATTTAATTGTTGGCATTCATTTGTCAGTGTACATTTTTTTTTTTGTTTTTGCGATTATTTTGTAGGAATTTTTTTCAACTCACCGTAAATGCGGGTTTATTTTCAATATTTCCAAGCGAACAAAACAATTTAAATTTTTGTAATAAATGCCAACGTATGAGCATGTCTCTGTATTAGGGCTGAGAAAAAAAGGAAAAAAATATAGATTTGAGATAAATAGTCCTCTTATGATTCACAACTAAGTTGAGTTCTAGAGTTAAGCGGTTAAGCCAAACTTAACCCTAAACCCAAAAGTCGGTTTTAGAAAAGACACCGATTGCAGATAGAAAATGATAGCGGAATAAGCGGAACCGAAACAAAACCCTAGAACGATACCAGCAAATGGAAGCGGAACGATGTGAAAGGAAGCTGAAAGCGGAACGGAGACAGAAACTTGTAGCGATATTACTCGTAAGCCGAAACCTGAATGCGAACCCAAGGCAAGACGAAAGTTGAATGAGCCAGAAACTCAAATCGAATCCAAGACAGGACCTAGTTGCGGAATGAAATCGAACATAAGGTAGAAAGCTCAAACTTAAGTACCAAGACGCTGAAACTTAAAGTATTGAAACGGAACGAATTGAAATTGAACCGAGACTAGAACTGAAACTAGAAACGAAGTTGAAACAGGAACGAAAACCGAAAATTAAACTAGGAACAGAACAGTTGCTATAAAAAATTGTGTATGTAATCAATAAAAATGATGGTTCCTGAGCCTACCCCAGAATAAATGGAAGCGGAAAGATCCGAACTTGAAACTCAAACCGAAGGCAAGACATAAACTGGTAGCGGCGCGTAATCGAAACTAAGACAGAAAGCTCAAGCTAAACTACCAAGGCACTGAAACTTGAAGGGAACGCATGACAGAAATTTGAAACGGAACGAAACGAAATTGAACTGAGGCCAGTACGGAAGCTTGAAACGAAACAGAAACCGAAAGTGAAACTAGAATCAGAACTTTTGTTATAAAATTTTTTTCTGTAATCAATAAAAATTATGGTTCCTGAATCTTCCCCAGAAAAAATGGAAGCGGAACGACTCGAACCTGTAACCCAAACCGAACTCAAGACTACTAAGGCACCGAATCTTCAAGTCAACGCATGACAGAGATTTGAAGCGGAACGAATCGAAATTGAACCGATACCAGTACTGAAAGTAGAAACTATACTGAGACCAGAACTGAAACTAGAAACGAATTTGAAACAAGACCGAAACCGGAAACGATACTTGAATCAAAACGGATGCGATATAAAATATTTAATGAAATCAATCGGAAAAATGGTTCCTAAACCTTTCTTAAAATGGTCCAGGTAAATAAGTTGGTGCAAGTGGTAAGCCTTTTAAGTACCTTTGAACTTTGAATGCAGTTCGTTTTATATGTCTATAAGCTTCATGTCAACCTAATAAATTTGCACACATACATATCGTCGCTCCCAACGAAGACTAATACGGTTCAGATAGCGTGGAAGACTAACACGGTTCGTTCTCTGCGTGTGTGTTAGTCTTCGACGTAGAAAACTGAAGTGTGTTAGTTTTCGCTGGGAGCGACGATATGTGTGTAGGTGGCTGCGACAACAATAAGTAGTAATTTACTATTTTTTCTTCTTCCTTTTTTTCTGGCTGACTTGGTTATTCGAACTTTTACCTTAATTAGCAGTCATTTAATACTCAAGGATTTCAATGTAATAATTTGATCGGAATATTTTCAAACATACATACATATGCAAATGACAGTGCACACGCGTGTGTTTGTGTGTGTGTATAGCATAGTCCTTGACAAGATACGCGTATATCTGTTCGTGTTCACGCCTTTTACATAGATGAAATGTTACAATTATGACAGTTACACGTGTGAGCTGTATATGTATGTGTGTGTTCATAATCCTTTACATTTGTTGTTATATCAATTAATTGAACGTTTGTGTCATTTGTGCATGTTCTTGTAATGTTTACCTTCGCTGTAAAATGCTTGTAGTTTTAATGAGCTACTCATTAAATGGTAAATGGTAAAGACATCTATCAAAGTGATACTGATGCAGATGAACAAGTATGTAGGTATATACTATGAACATACATATGTGACTATTGGACTGAGACAAAAAGTACTTAATATTTTAGAAATTACATACATGAATTTTTATTTTTGGAATGTCAAGAAAAAGTCTGCAAAATTTTAGTCCTTTACATAAATCCAAGTCTAATTTCTATAGTTTTTTTTGTTCACTCACACATTTTTTTGGGCATTAACTCTTTGAAATTTGAAAATTTGAAATTTGTAACTCTTTAGCTTACATCTTATAGTACAAAATTTTAGAACACATGTTAAGAGCAACTACTAAAGAATAATATACGAAATTGCGTACTTTTTTGTTATTTAGTTTTAAATACAAAAAATTTTAGTACCCGCTCTCAGTACTCAAATCGCTATGCTCATTACAATATCAAATATTTAGTACTACACTTTTAGTACTAAAATTTATTTTTGTGCTTGCTTGTTTTGTTTTTATTTTCCAGAAAAAATTTAAACTCACACAGTTTGAGAGCGAATAAGTTTTAGTTCTTAGTTTAGTACAAAATATTAACACTATAAAAACTCTTAACTTCAATAAATTTTCAGAGAAAAAAATCTTTGTACTAAACTTTCAAGGAAAATTTTTTTGTACTAAAATTTTAATCTCACATTTAGTACTAAGTGTAAGTCGTTGGTCAAATTTTTGGAAAGCACGCTAGTAGTACTTTTTGCAATATGTTTTAGTACTTAGTCTTAGTACTATAATTTAAGTACTAAATTTAAGGACATCTCTAACTATAATAGTTTATTACTTACTTCTGGTGATACATTTTAGGAAAACAAATTTTCGACTACTAATTTCCAAAAAGTGTATAGCTCTTTTCAGTACTTCTGGACTTTTAACAAATTTTTCAGTTCTAAAATGCTATTAGATATTTAGTTCAGTGAAAATTTTAGTACCTGGTCTCAGTACTGCTCTTTTAGTAGTAAATTTTGCGACTAATTCAACTTCTTACCCTCAAAGGTTTGGAACTTTATTTTAATATTAATTACTACAAATTTAGTACTTAGGCTATGTAGTCCTATGATCACTTTTAGAACTAAGTTCTTGTACAAGATGTTATTAGCACACAATTAAGTAATAGTACAGAAAATTTAGTAGTTATTTGTTTGTACTAAACTTTTAAGGAAAATTTTTTTTACCAAGCTTTTAATCTTACATTTAGTACTAAGTGTAAGTCGTTGGTCAAATTTTTTGAAAGCAAGCTAGTAGTACTTTTTGCAATATGTTTTAGTCTTAGTACTATAATTTAAGTGCTAAATTTAAGGACATCTCTAATAGTTTAGTACTTACTTTTGGTGATACATTTTAGGAAAACAAATTTTCGACTGCTATAACTACTAATTTCTAAACAGTATTTCTGTACTTTTAAAAAATTTTTCAGTTCTAAAATGCTATTAGATATTTATTTCAGTAAAACTTTTAGTACCTGCTTTTAATACTCACCTTCAAAAGTGTGGTACTTTATTTTGATATTAATTACAAGTTTAGTACTTAGGCTTTGTAGCCGTATGTTCACTTTCAGAACTAAGTTTTTGTTCAAAATGTTATTAGTACAAAATTTATAGCACAGACAATTTCGTAGTATAATTTAAGTACGAAATTTTAGGATTACTTAAACTATAACATTTTATTACTTAGATACTCGTACTTATAGTGGCACATTTTAGGCACAATATTTATAACTACTAATTTCCAAAAAATTGTTAGCTATTTTCAGTATTTCTAGACCTTTAGCACATTTTTAGTACTAAAATTTTATAAGATGTTTGTTTATGTAATAATTTTAGTACTTTTTTAGTAGATACTTTCCTCTGAGTACTTAATTTGAGGACTACTTTAACACTACCTATTTCTTGCAATATTTTTAAGTACTAACTCTTAGTAGTATAATTTAAGTACTAAATTTTGGGACTACTTTAGCTGTAACATTTTATTACTTAGATATTCGTATTTACGGTGGTACATTTTAGGCACAACATTTATAACTACTAATTTTCAAAAAATGTTTAGTTATTTTCAGTATATCTTGAGCTTTAGCACATTTTTTAGTACCAAAATTTTATAAGATGTTTGTTTCAGTAATAGTTTTAGTAACTTTTTTTAGTAGATACTTCCCTTTGAGTCGTAAATTTTGGGACTACCTTCAAGACTACCTATTTTTGCAATATTTTTAAGTACTTACTCTTAGTTCTATAATTTAAGTACTAAATTTTAGGACTACTTTGACTATAACACTTTATAACTTAGATACTCGTACTTATAGTGGTATTTTTTCGGTACAACATTTATAACTACTAATTTCCAAAAAAGTTTAGCTCTTTTCAGTATTTTTGGACTTTTAACACATTTTTTAGTACTAAAATTCTATAAGATGTTTTTTTAGGTATTAATTTTAGTACCTTATTTTAGTAGATACTTCTCTCTGAGTACTAAATTTTAGGACTACCTTTAGAACTATCTATTTTTGCATTATATTTAAGTACTTACTTTTAGTAATATCATTTAAGTACTAAATTTTGGGATTACTTAAACTATAACATTTGATTACTTAGATACTCGTACTTATAGTGGTATTTTTTCGGTACAACATTTATAACTACTAATTTCCAAAAAATGTTTAGCTCTTTTCAGTATTTTTGGACTTTTAGCACATTTTTTAGTACTAAAGTTCTATAAGATGTTTGTTTAAGTATTAATTTTAGTACCTTTTTTTAGTAGATACTTCCCTTTGAGTCGTAAATTTTAGGACTACCTTCAAGACTACCTATTTTTGCAATATTTTTAAGTACTTACTCTTAGTTCTATAATTTAAGTACTAAATTTTAGGACTACTTTGACTATAACACTTTATAACTTAGATACTCGTACTTATAGTGGTATTTTTTCGGTACAACATTTATAACTACTAATTTCCAAAAAAGTTTAGCTCTTTTCAGTATTTTTGGACTTTTAACACATTTTTTAGTACTAAAATTCTATAAGATGTTTTTTTAGGTATTAATTTTAGTACCTTTTTTTAGTAGATACTTCTCTCTGAGTACTAAATTTTAGGACTAGCTTTAGAACTATCTATTTTTGCATTATATTTAAGTACTTACTTTTAGTAATATCATTTAAGTTCTAAATTTGGGATTACTTAAACTATAACATTTGATTACTTAGATACTCGTACTTATAGTGGCACATTTTAGGCACAACATTTATAACTACTAATTTCCAAAAAATGTTTAGCTATTTTCAGTATTTCTGGACCTTTAGCACATTTTTAGTACTAAAATTGTATATGATGTTTGTTTAAGTAATAATTTCAGTACCTTTTGTGGTAGATACTTCCATTTAAGTACTAAATTTGAATACTATCTCAACTACTTACTTTTAAACTTTTGCACTTTGTTTTGATATTACTACAATTTTAGTTTTGTGGCTCGTGACAGTATATTTTTTAATCCGTTTCTTCTTTAACAAAAGGGTAATTTCGCCCCTTTTTCGAAAGTTATATTTTTTTTTTGAGGTCGAGAGAAGCCCAATCTTTATAAAAGAGATTTGAAAGTCCACAGGAAACGAAAAGAACAAAAATGCCACTTGAAATATTACTTAAAAAAAAATAATAAAAATTGCCAAGCCTCCATTGCTCGCTTGCCTTTATTGACTCTTGTGTATTCTCTTTTTAAATACTTTAGTGTTACAACGCTGTTAATTTTGCATTTAGGCGTACAATATTAATTATATGTAATTATCTAGCCTATATAAATTTTTACTTGACCCACCACTCTTAACACGAGTAACTTCCTGCCCGCTCACTACCTCTCTCTCTTTCCTTCTTTCACTAAACGCAAATTTTGTTTTCTCTCTCATTTTAAAACAAACCACCTTCAGAGTAGTTTTCATAAACCGTTTACCCCTGAAACAAATTGCTATACCACCACGCTTGCCTTGAAAAGGAAACCGAAATAAATGCCTACCCACACAAGGATAAGCAACACGTCACACAGCATTGTTGCGCTTATTACATTTATCAAAGCATACTTTTAGGCCTCATTGCGAGTAAAAATAACCATACAGCTATATGGTCGCTTGTTCAGTGAGAAAACAACATCAATATATCAGGCAACTTTTGGTGCCAAGCAGTCTGCTAGTTTCGCGCTTACTTTAGTTTCGTTCGAAAGAGAGTAGAACATGTGGTGAGCGCACATTTTTGCTTAGCGAGCGACAAACTTTATTTGAGTGGAGAGTGCGCATTTCATTTCTTTGTAACTAGCATGGAATTGTTCATACAATCATGAATACTTTCCACGCGCCATATTCAAGGTTAAAGCGCTTAATAAAGTCGAAGAGAGAGAGACAGAAAGAGAGCGGGATCGCATGCCCGAGCACGCAAAAACGGCATTAGTAAATTTCTCGTTGTACCTCTGCTTTGGTTTTATACGTTTTTCTAACCTAGGTTTTGGTGCTCTATTTCACTTCAGCCCGCCCACCTTTTCTCACTGTCTCTCTCTATGCCCTACTCTCTTCCCGTCGTGTCCGTAGCCTAAAAACTAAGTTTATGCTTTTCCAACGCCGTCGGCGTTGCTTTGCTTGTACGCTGACAAAAGCGTTCAACAGGTAGAACCTTGAGCTAGAAAGCATGCAACAGTTTTTAATTTTTTTTCTCTCATTTAATTGTACGTTACTTTGATTTTGTGCGATTTACTATTTTTATTCGCAGATAAAGGATATGAATGAGGTCGTTTGTTGCTAGACATACAATTTTATATTATCATCAATTCATAAGCATACACATAAAGCGATGCACATTAGCTGCCCATATTTTTGGCTCGAGGCTATCTGCAGCAGCGAGTTATTTATATTCGACTTTCGTGACGAAAAAATTGCTGTAATAGAAAGTTATCAATTATTTTATTTTATTTTATTTTATTTTATTTTATTTTATTTTATTTTATTTTATTTTATTTTATTTTATTTTATTTTATTTTATTTTATTTTATTTTATTTTATTTTATTTTATTTTATTTTATTTTATTTATTTTATTTTATTTTATTTTATTTTATTTTATTTTATTTTATTTTATTTTATTTTATTTTATTTTATTTTATTTTATTTTATTTTATTTTATTTTATTTATTTTATTTTATTTTATTTTATTTTATTTTATTTTATTTTATTTTATTTTATTTTATTTTATTTTATTTTATTTTATTTTATTTTATTTTATTTTATTTTATTTTATTTATTTTATTTTATTTTATTTTATTTTATTTTATTTTATTTTATTTTATTTTATTTATTTTATTTTATTTTATTTTATTTATTTTATTTTATTTTATTTTATTTTATTTTATTTATTTTATTTTATTTTAATTTATTTTACTTTATTTTATTTTATTTTCTTTTATTTTATTTTATTTTATTTTATTTTATTTTATTTTATTTTATTTTATTTTATTTTATTTTATTTTATTTTATTTTATTTTATTTTATTTTATTTTATTTTATTTTATTTATTTTATTTTATTTTATTTTATTTTATTTTATTTTATTTTATTTTATTTTATTTTATTTTATTTTATTTTATTTTATTTTATTTTATTTTATTTTATTTTATTTTATTTTATTTTATTTTATTTTATTTTATTTTATTTTATTTTATTTTATTTTATTTTATTTTATTTTATTTTATTTTATTTTATTTTATTTTATTTTATTTTATTTTATTTTATTTTATTTTATTTTATTTTATTTTATTTTATTTTATTTTATTTTATTTTATTTTATTTTATTTTATTTTATTTTATTTTATTTTATTTTATTTTATTTTATTTTATTTTATTTTATTTTATTTTATTTTATTTTATTTTATTTTATTTTATTTTATTTTATTTTATTTTATTTTATTTTATTTTATTTTATTTTATTTTATTTTATTTTATTTTATTCTATTTTATTTTATTTTATTTTATTTTATTTTATTTTATTTTATTTTATTTTATTTTATTTTATTTTATTTTATTTTATTTTATTTTATTTTATTTTATTTTATTTTATTTTATTTTATTTTATTTTATTTTATTTTATTTTATTTTATTTTATTTTTATTTTTTTATTTTATTTTATTTTATTTTATTTTATTTTATTTTATTTTATTTTATTTTATTTTATTTTATTTTATTTTATTTTATTTTATTTTATTTTATTTTATTTTATTTTATTTTATTTTATTTTATTTTATTTTATTTTATTTTATTTTATTTTATTTTATTTTATTTTATTTTATTTTATTTTATTATTATTATTTTTTTTTCTATTATATTTTTTATTAAATTTTAAACATTTTTTTTTTACTTTTTTCTCCGCCAAGGAGAGTTTTGCCATAAAATGAACACACCGTGTTCAGCCCTCGCATTATTTATATATACATAAGTAATATTTGCAATTTCTTATAACATTAATTTACTTAATTAAAAAATATAGCAAGCAGCTTTTTTGCTCAGAATTGATGACACTGAAATTAACTTGCATTTTTTTCATATTTCTCAACCACAAACATGATAAACAAGCCGCTTACGAAAGAAATGTTTCATTGTAAAACGAGCACCTTTGCTGTGGTCGCCTCCTTCACAGCTTCTTTACGCTGAAGACAGTACTCATATAATTTATTTATTGCATTTAACTTGCTGACAATTTTGTAATTGGTATTAATTTTGTGGGTTTCGTTATTATTATTATGATTATTAAGGTCGTTAAAGGAGGTATATATCTTGCACAGAGAGAGCAAGAGAGAGATGGAGAGAGAGCGAGAGTGAGAGAGGAAGAGGTCAAAGAAGTGGCTTGAAAAAATTTGAGGCGATAGATGCTAGATGGAATGGCTGGCACCCCAAAAGTTTTGTTAGTAGAAATGTGCTCAGTAAGCTCCAGAGTATACGTATGTATATATAAATGTATGCGTGTCCGAAGCAACAGCTGCGCATCCTGTTGCTTCCATTTGTACACCTTCAACATAAATGTAAAAAAATTACAAATTAATGTGGGGCGACCTTCATTACGCGCCGAATGCTATACATCGGCTTTCGGCAAACCATTCGTATTTGTATGGTATGCTGCCCTGCTCTCCCTGCTGAGTCTATAAAAAGGATGCGCAACACGTCGCTGTCGAACAGTTGCTTTTGGGTTGTTGCGCTGCGTGCACGAACAGCACTGCTGGCAGTACAGCGAGGCCAGGTTGGCGAGCGCAAGCCAAGGCAGTTAGGACGCGTATTAGAGTAACAAAAAAAAAAAACGACGACCAATGCTTATCAGTTTTGCCGCGCAGCAGCAGCGTTTACGATATACGAAACAAAATTTCGAATTCGAATATAACAAGGATGCTGCGCGCTGTAACGAGAGTGACAAAGAGAAAGCATAGTGAGTGTAGTATCAATTTTCAGCCACAATGGCGTATGAGCAACTTTTTTAATTTTTGTAAATGCTGCTTCAGATACGTTCCAGCCACGAAAGTGAACAGTTCTCTGCTACGCATTCACGCAAAAAATAAAAAAACAGTCAGCTTTATCAGTGTCAGTGTTTCT